>JAJIYU010006450.1:0-20610 GCA_030144865.1 Tinospora cordifolia
AAAAATATGAAAATGTATGTAATTTCCTCTTTAGTATTTTTATTGAAATTTAAAAAATGAGAAAAAATAATCTCAATGCCTCTCTCTCTCTCTCTCTCTCTCTCTCTCTCTATATATATATATATATATATACACATACACACATATTCTGAAAAATTAAAATAATTTTAGAAATGTGTTCTAAATGGAAAATTTCAAAAAACAAAACTTTTTTTTATAATATTTTAAAAAATATGAAAATTTTATGTAATTTCCTGTTTAGTATTTTTATTGTAATTTAAAAAATGAGAAAAAATAATCTAAATTCCTCAAAATGACGAATATATCTTACTAATGTCATGATGGTGTTGATTTTTACCAAAAGGAAACATATTAGATCAACCAGATGGTATTCTCATAACAATCGAAATTATTAATTTTTATGTGCTAGAGTAATGTGAGACCCATAGTTGATAAAAAAAAAAAAAATCCTTATCAATTTAACACGATAGCCATCACCAAAGAATTAAATAATAAATAATCATAAATTTATCCTCAAAATACTTAAAAAATCCTACATATATTGTTATCCATGTAATAAAACTTTACACTAAAGAATCTCATTCCCTTATTGTCTCAATAATTGCCTTTTTATTATTTAGAGAATGAGAGTATCTTTTTGTTAGTTATTGTTTTCTTTAAAAATGTAATAAACAAAAAAAAAAAAAAACAAATGAAAATGAACATGCATTTTTGTATTTTCAAAGTCTTGGATACGTAGAACTACTCCCAAGAACTAAAATTTCTAAAATGCTAAATAAAGAAACAAGTAAATAAATAAAATAAATAAAAATTTACATTATCTACACTGGTATGAGCCATCCATTGGATACTGTGTGTAGATGTCTATTTTTGTGTACATATTTTTATTTAAAAGAAATTGATTTAATTATAAAAAGTGTAACTATACATACAATTATACGTTTATAATTATTGCATATAGACGTGAATATATAAATTATATGAGTGCTTGTATTTTTCTTATTTTGACTTCCTTCCCTTTATTAATAGTTGAGACAATCTTTAGATCTAGAATGATCATTTATGTGTATAATGATTTAATGCAACGATTACTACAAACTGACCCAAATTCAACAATAAAAAAAAGAAAAAAAGAAAAAAAGAAAAGAAATAAGTAAAGAATTAAACAAAAATTGAGACCCTTTTACAACTTTTTGAATAGAAATTTGGACAAATTAATATTAATAATTGATCGAAAGTCATATATGCCAAGATTGAAATTAAAGGCAGACTTGTAAGGGAAAGGTGTACGTGCATGCGTGATGCATGTGGCTCTCATCCACAAGCAATAATACCCATCCTCTCGCCCTTATCCCCTACTTTCCTTCCTCCCACAAGTTGTCCCACTTTGTTCCTTCTTCCCTTCAAATCCTTTTTACTGTTACCTAGTAGTCAATCGACTCAATCCTAATCATTTATGCTTTTGATAAGGAAGGGTGTGGAATTGGTGTCTCTTGATCATATTATCAATTCCCTATTAATTAATTTGAACATTGATTTCCAATTGAATTTTGTCAACAACTCTCATTAGTTTCCCTCGGGAAAATTTGCCATTATCTTGTAGTGAGTTCTTCTTCTTATATCATTAAAGTTAGACATAACGAATACTTTTTTTTTTGGTAACTTTAACAACTGTATTCATTTCTAGATTGTCTTTTTTCCTTTCTTCAATTTTTTTTTTTTTTTTGGTTTTTTAAGTGATATTATCATTAACCCTTAGGCAGGTGAATTGTAACTGAGCAATATAATAGATAATTATAATTAAAATAAATATTAGAAGTTAAATTTAGTTACAATTTATTTAGAATTTATGACTTAATGGACCTGAATGATGTGTAAAACGCTTATGTCGCAGATTTTTCTTAAGAATTCAAAACTTAAAAAATAATTTTTTGATTTGTATAAAATAATACTTAAGTACTACAACAAGATGTGGATGAAAAAAGTATATGATAACTTTTGAGTCGATTGCTTTTTCTAAGTATTATCAATGAATTGATTCCCTTTTCACTTTATTTTTTAATTATTTTTAAATTATTTCATCAATCGAATCCTTAGTTTATATATTTGAAGTTATCGTTTTCTATCGTTCTCTTACGGAAACAAAGATTTTTCCAAATCTTTGGTGAACTTTAGTCAATAGTAAATTTAATTTAAAAAAAAAAAAAAAAGTAGGAGAGTGGTCCCTGGAGTTGCCAACGTTATTTGTTCTCATTAAATAATACAATAATTCTAACTTTGGAGAGCGAGCGAGAAAGAATTTTTTTTCTGTTCATTTCCATTTTTTTTTTCCAAAAAATCACCATCGAATAATGAATTCATAATAAGGATACCTTTGTTATTATATTACAACTCTTAAAAAAATAAATATATCAATAAAATTTATTTGAAAAGGGGTTCGCCAATTTTATTCATCATAAGTTTGGAGAGAACCTTTTAACACAAATGGCAGTAACCATTGAGGGGGTCGACCAAATTGATATCTAATTGTAAACCAAATTTTACTAAACAGTGGACGGCCATTAAGATCTTGGACCTTCTAATTGAATGGAATCCTCTGTTGCCTAAATGACTTGCAAGGTATATAATGGTTTTGTTTGTTTAAAATTCTACTTTTTTTAAATATAAAAAGTGATTATAAAAATAATTTTAATCATATTTGTTATAACTAATAAAAAGTGATTTTAAAAGTTATGGTATTGCTTAAGGCATCCTCAGCACATTAAACAAGCGCTAGAGACAATAGCTGCGACGTCAGCTTTTTATAAAAAAAAAAATTAAAAAATAAAACAAAGGTCTGCATCGAATGCTCAATGCTTTTGGTGCAAAGGTGATGCTCCATTGAACACCACCACAGCACCATTAAACTTGCAGTGGAGATGCCCTTAGTATAATTTAAAATAAGTAATTTTATAGTAAATTAATAAATTTAATTTTCTATTAAAATTAAAAACTTTTTATTAAAGACAAAAAAGATAATTTGAAATAATCAAATTGTGAGAATAAATGCAATACATTATCATTACAAAAGAGACAACTGCTAACTTCATCTATGCACCCTTTTCTTTTAAAGTCATTTTAAAATCACTGGTTACCAAAATCAAATCTACTCGGGCAAGTTGAAAGTAAAGCATATTAACTATTCATGAATACCTTAGCCCCTCGAGTGCATCAAACCTAGTGCATCCTTACCTTTATCATAGCCCTCGAGTGCTTATCTTAATCGCATTGTCTATAACTATAATCTTTCTCATGTTAGTTGAATTGATCATCAACTACTTGATATCTTCAAGGATGGATTTGTGAGCCTATTAATTGAAACTGGTAGCTTATGCATGACTTCAACCTAATGAGAAATTAATTATTCCAAAAAAATTTTGGTTTTTGATGATTAAAATATTTTAGGCATGACAATGATGTTGCCATAAGGAGAAGAGAGATCTGAGCTCTCAAGGACATTGGTTCCAAGTAGATTTACCTTCTTCACCTAACTTTATTAAAGTTCAGTTGAAGATTTCAATAGAAGCTCTCATGGCTTGGTGTTGTAAACTTCAATTTTGTTGGCCACCATTACAGGTCATGCAAGTTGCATGTACTAATGTTGTTGCAGAGTTGGACGAGTTTGAAGATGAAGTTCATCAATGGTGATGACTAAGGCATTACAAAAGGGCAAAAGTAGTATTTTTGTAAGCAAATCTTCACACATAGCTATAGTAATGAACTTCTTATGTTTCCAAGGGCTCCACTGACAGTGGCAATGACTTTTTATGGTGTTAATTACATGTTTTGGCTAATATTAGTAGTACTTTCTTATATTATCTAGGAGACCAGTTGTCATGCATTGAGTCTTTTGCTACATCTTTTCCTCTTTTTAACTTGGGTTTCTTCGGGTCTTGAAAAAAATAAAAGTGTAAGTTAAAGGATTGCTAGAGTGTGTTTACATTTTAATATCATTCATAGCACCACTCACCATGCACCACATCGACATCAATATCTTTTTGGTACATATAATGTAAGTAAAATTTTTTTAAAAAAATGCAAATTATATAATGAGAATTAGTAAAAGTATAACTAGAGTTGTTTCGCAAATATAAAATTCAAAGATGTTATTGGGAGTTGTTACTTTCTTTCATGTACCTACTAAAAAAAAATATTGCATAATCCCGAGATGATATTTTGTCCGTAGATTTTAAAATTCAAAGATGATATTTTATCCCTAGATTTTAAAAACTCTTATATAAATATTGAGTGGCTGAGGATATCATATCCTATTCTTAAATTACATGGAAATATCTCTAAGTTATAGTAGTAAAAAACTTTGGTGTCTAATTAAAGTCAGTCTTTGAGTACAAGTTGAAAAACATTTTCAACTTATGTTCGCTACTCAATGTCCCCACATGATGTATTGCTTTTCTCATTCTGATTTCAAAAAACAAAAAAAAAAAGCTTTATTGAAATATATGATATGTTATAAATATTTTAATAAATATAGATGTCTATATCACTTTTTTCTATGTCATAAATATGTGTATTAAATATGAATATATTTGAGTTAATTATAATGTATTCTTACCCTATAAATATGAGTCTTCGATCGTAGTCTTGTGGGATAATTCTAAATGAAACACAAAAATCGTTCCCATCTATCTAATGTCTTCTGTAGTTCTTTTTTTCTTCTATTCTATTTTTTGTTATTTTATAATAGATTACAATTTTTATGGTTAGATTAATAATTTTTTATGAAGAATAATACTAATTTTCTTTTATATGTAGTTTCCTATTGTTACACAACAATAACATTTATAACTATTAGATTATTTATTTTATAATTTGAGATGTATAGTATTTATTCTTAAATAATTATAATGGTATACTAACTTGAATCATAATTAGCCTTGAATGATGATAATATATTTTTTAAATTATGTAATATTATTTTTCTAAATACTATGCAAACAATTTAATGTATGGCGTATTATATATGAAAAGAATTCTTAAAGCTCTCTCTTTAGATTTCTTTTATTATAAAGATCAATCGAGAAAACAATTTTTAGAAAATAACTTTTATTTTTTTCTTTTAAAAAATTACATACTTTTCGAAATTTTATCAAAATAGCTCATATAAAATTTTGTCTAATCAAACAAGAATTTTCTATGTTTTTATACTTTTTATTTTTTAGAAAACAAAAGAATTATTATGTTAAATTCTATGCCAACCATAGCACAAAAAATGAATTCTAATTTAAAATTATACAACTTTAAAAATGTATACCAAATGGAGCATGGTTTTGGGATTTCTGTTTTCATCAAACATTATTCTATGTTTTGGAAGATAAGATATGCAGATATATTATATATACTTATAAATTTGACATCTTTCATTTTCTCCTCCCAAATAAAAGAAAACGTTAATACATCATTAGGTCATATAGCTAGTATAGCACAACCACTACTCTTGTTACATATGTCACATCTAATTCTTAAACTATAATATAACTTATTTCTCACGCATTATATAATATACAAAGGAAAAAATTTTATAACATTAGCTTATTATATTTTATATAATCAAATTATAAATTTAAGTCTGGTAAGACTACATATATATTAAGTTATTTGCCAATGTTGAAAACCTCATATCATTTTCAATATACATGTAGGGTTTGATAGCCCAACAATGGACCCTTCCAAGATCAAAAAAGCAAGGAGAGAAATTGGCATTGTGGTTGGAGGTTTGTTACTTGTAGGCATCACGCCAAGAGCCTTTCGCTGTCGCTTGGACATTTGGAGTAGTTTGTTCGGATCATAAATTGACGAGTCTAATTGAACGGCCCTCTCATATAGGCGAAGGTCCTTGTTTCGATGGATGTTTTAGCGTGCGTGGCCGGGGTCCTGTTCCCATTAATCCAATCCCCAACATGAATAAGCATGTAATCGTTGCTCAAATGCTGCCAACCCAACAATTTTTAAGGAAATAATAAATGCAAAAAATGATAGGACTTGTATTTCTTTATGGTGGAAAATGAGTGAGGTAGGCCCCGTGACCTACCCAGGACGGTTATTTCAATTTATTCGAAAGGACACCTATGCATTTTTATTGTGGTGCAGTACCCTTTTGCTGGGTCAAAGTTTTTGACTAAAGTGTAGAGCCATTGATTTTTTTTTTATTCCTTTTTTTTTGGTTTTGATAGAATATTGTTTTAATGTACCAGTTGGATAAATATTTACTTTAACAGTGTATGAGGATCATGTGGAATGATTAAACGTTTGTGTTATATATTTGTTGAATTATATATATAAATAATTATGAAATTACATGTTTCATAAATATTTATTTTTGTAATCTTTTAAACATGTCATTAATACTTATATCTGTCACCGACACTAATATGTATTTCCATCTTTTTTCTTTTACATAATGAAACGACATATTCATGTCACATAAACTATGAAGAAAATAATTAAACAATAATTATTTATATATTCATGCTATATATACATATATATGCGATACATTCAAATTAGAACTCTAAACTCATTATTTAAAATGCTCAAAATTTAAATATTACATTTAATGAAAGAGGGCGTCACATCTTCGTACATGTGGTGCAGCAATCTTTGAAGCTGTTTGATAAAGATTAATTTTAAATATTTCGTATGAACTTATATAGAATTTTTTTAATTTTTTTTTATTTTTATGTTTAAGATTGTCCATAAAAACATCTTATTAGAGATCTGACTACTTTAACAAGACATCGGTTGGCAAATGGGCAATGAAGAACAAATAAGGGTTTCTTTTATTTATTTTTTTTTATTTTTATATAAAATACTTGGCTAGGTAGGGGGAGAACATTTAAGCCAATATCCCATTATGAAATTACATGTTTCACAATTAATAACCCCAATGAAAGTAAAGATATTCTTCTAATTAAAAGTATTGAATAATTGTATCCCCCAAGTGAAAATCTTGAAAGAAGCCATATCTTACCTCACCTTTGGGATGGTGCCTGATGCAAAAATCTAGTATGGATTCCCTTGATCATACTTTCTTTAAATGCAAAATGTATATCACATGCATTTTACAGGGCGATGGGTTTCTTAATTGTTGGAATAAAAATATTCTCTAAACTTGATGTTTCCATTATAGACACCTCTTTTAAACTCTAAAGATTTTTAATGGATTAATTTATCTCAATTTAAGATTAACTTAAACTTCCTAGTTTGACACTGTCTAAACTCTTAATAATACTAGTTTGACTCAAACTGAAGTATTAGTATCAGATAATCTAAATTTCAATTCTAATCATTAGTTAAGTGGAGTTTATCAAATTGGCAATTTAAACCAGGCTGGGCGTTGATTCGTTTGGATGAATTAAATGAGAATAAACATTTGGGTAGAGTGATCACAGCGTTGGAAGGCAACAGTGGTGGTTCCCATGTTGCTAAATGGGTGGAGCACCCAGGGGGAAACCAAGATGCGAAGGTTGAAGTTTAGTAACCTTAGCATTAGAATGGCCAATAGATGTAACAATTAGGAGTAACATATATATATGTGTGTGTGTGTCTATGTGCGCATGCGTGTGTTACCATACAATAATACAACTTAAAGTTAATAAATTTAAGTTTGCATTTATGATGTAACTATATATATAAAATATAATTCAATATATTTTAAAACAGCATTTTAAAAATTAATCTATTGACACAATTATGTTGTGTATTAAAGCAAATTTTATGTAAATTTTTTCAACATTTGATATCATGTGTTGAAACTATAATTTTATAATATCTTATTTAATTATTATTATATATATGTAGGTATATAATTATAAGTTTACAAATGCAATTTATATATTAATTTATAATTTATAATATACACGGTTAGAATAAATTTATTTAAAGTTTAAAGGTTATTTAAATAAGTTAAACACATCAACAAATTTCACCCATTTATTAGATGTTTTTAAATGATTTGGATTTACAATTACAATTATAACACAATAAGATGAATATTGCATTAAATATTATAATATGACAATATGAATTACTATCCTTAATAACTATTAATAAACTCAGTGATCATGTGCGTGCTTTTAGAGTAATTATCAAATACTAAAAATCATAAACGACTATTGGTAGTATCCAAGAAATAAACACAATGTACTTCTCTTGAGTATAATAATTAATTAGAGAAAGTTTTCAGTATTTGTTTTGTTGAGCAACCATTAAAAAAAAACTCAAATCAAATATTAATATTATTAATTAATGAGAAAAAGTGTAAAGCACCCACAAAATGCGCATGCATGACTTCTTACTTTAATTTATTATTATTATTTTTTGTAATCATTTTATCTTGATTTTTGTTTCCGAATTCTTTTTCTTTTACCTACTTGTAATGATTAGTATTGATTAATCTCCGGGCTACTCAACAACCACATTAAATTATTTAGGTTAATCACGATTATCACTGGCAACGTATTTTTAATCATACTGTACTTGCATCATTTATTAAGGAGCAAAAATTTTTATACCCCCCTTAAAAAAAAAGAAAAAAAAAAGGAAAAGGTATTATGGCTCCACCAATCCCTCCTACTCCTACTACCCGTACTCCATTGAAACAGGTTGAAACGACTAGTTCCAGATCCTCACGTGGCAGCCGGAGATTGGGCCAATCACCGGGCCCTCAGTAAAACCAGAGTTTTTTTTTTTTTTGGTAAACTTTTGAGAAGAGAACGAGGAATATACGGAACCGATAGTTTGATGTTTGAATAGCGTATCGGAAAGAATTTACCTAAGAGTTGGGCGAGAGGAGGGGTCCGGGTGAGTACTACGTAGGACTTGCTCCAAATGTGAACGTGCGCGCACGCGTCTGAGACTCAGACGGATAGGAGGCACACGTGCGGGAGACACTGTGCGTCCAACGTGACGTTTCACTTAAAAAGTTAAAAAACCAACGAGAGAAGTAGTAGTGGAAAGAATACTAGAATTAGATATATAGCTGGGGGGAAATAGAAGAGAGAGAGGGAGAGACGATGCCGTGTGCAGGCAACTGCCGTCATCGCGTTTTCATTATTGACTTATGAAAAACTCGTTGTTCGTTGGTTCGACGTCTTCCTTGAAATCTTCCAATCCAACGCAGAAATATATAAATACATATTTAAAAGATAATCTCACGGACTCTCGCGTATACAAATTCATTCTGAAGAGGGAGGAGGAGGAAGCAGCTGAAGCGTAGACCCTGAGGATCTTGTACTCCTTCTCTTCCAATTCACGTTTTACCTTTTTCACCATTTCTTCTTCTTCTTCTTCTTCTTCTTGTGCAATCGGAGAGGATCTACTAGTGGATGCTTTGGGTTTAGGGTGCAGAGAGAGGGGAGGGAGGCTGCGGAAAGGAATGGGGGGGTGTGTGTCGAGGCCGGAGGTGTGTAGATTGAAGAAGCGCAAAGTTGGTGGTGGAAAGAAGAGAAAGAAGGGGATGAGAAGGAAGGTGTTGTCCAGAGGGAAGAACGATAGATCGGCGGAAAACGGCAACGCCATCGATAAGGATCGGATCGCTGCTTCCGATCTTTCTTTCACCAACCCAACCTATCGAGGTCTCTTTTTCTTTTTCCTCTTTTATTTATTTTTTTTCTTTCATTAGATTGGTTGAGTTCTTGAGGAAAAAGACTTAGGATTTTTAGCTAATTTTGTTGTTTGTATTCTATTACTAATTTAATTTGTAGAAGAAAATAGATATAAAAATTTGGTACATTTGTGTGTGTGTGGGGTTTTTTTTTTTTTTTTTTTAAAATCGTGGTATAACAAGATTAAGGAGTTTTAGAATCAGATTTTAGCTAATTTCTTGTTCGTGTTCTATGTCTAATCGTTTTTTTAGAAACAATCGCAATAAAAATTTGGTACATTTGAATTTTTTTATTTTTATTTTTATTTTTTGAGAATTCCTGGCATAACAAGAATTAGCATTTTAGAACTGTCTTTTAGTTAATATCTTTTGTGTTTTTTTAATTAAATAATCGCTACAAAAATTTGAAAACTTGACTTAAAAGAATTCTTTGAATAACAAGAATTTGGATTTGTAGGATTTAATTCTTCAGTAATTTCTTGTTTGTTTATATTGTAATAATTACTATTATAAAGTTCTGAATTGAATTCTGTTGTTGCTCTCGTTTTTTAGTTGTCAAATTGGTTTTTTTTTTTTTAATTTTTTCTAGTTTCTGTCTGGTAAACACATTGTTCCGAGGGGCTTGGTTTGTATGCGATATCTATGATGGGAGACTGGCACTTCTTTCCTTGGTAATTTTTACAAGGGGTTTCTTATTTAGTATATTGACCTGGTTTCTATAATCTGATGCATTTACAGGAGCTTCAGAAGATGCATGGTTTGACTCTGTTGCCGTATTTGAGTCTGACTGCGAGGATGATTATGAAAGCGTTCAGGACGGTAAGTTGCTCTGGGCATTACTCAGCAGTATCAGTCATATCTCTTCTTGTAGATTGTGGGTGAACTGGTTCTGTTCCTGAATTGTAAATTATTTTCTAATTTCTTCAGATGCTTTATCATTGAATGGTCTTGAAGCTGCTTCTATTTCCAGTTTATCATCATCATTAAGAGATGCCAACCATGAGGCCCATGGTGACCATAATTCCAATTCCCTGCTCAATTCTTCGAGAGACCATAAACAGAAACTGGATGAACCACCAATAGAGACTTCAGCACGCAATTCTATCAATGACAATGCTAGAAATGCCAATAACCGCGTTTGTCATTCAAGTGATGCTGATATGCTGTTGAAGTCTGATGGCCCTACTAATGATGCTAGGTCCTCAGTTACATTTGATGATGTCTCTAGTCACTCTTTGGATGAAAATGCTGGAAGAGGCGACGGTGCAGTACTAGACAATTGTGGCATCCTTCCGAATGCTTGCTTACCATGCCTTGCCTCTACTGTTCCTTCACTTGACAGGAGGAGATCTCTTAGTCCTGGTCCACCAAGTGCTAGGAAAAAACCAGTCTCAAAACTTTCATTCAAATGGAGGGAAGGACACTCCAACTCTGCATTATGTGAGTAACACTAACACCATCATTTACTTTAGGCCAAGTAGTTTTTTTAGTGAGTTCTGGGAGCTTGCTTACTTATCCGATGTGCTTGGTAATTGCCAGTCAAGTATCTAACTGCTTCAGATTCTACTATGGGAACTCCTCTATCAGTAATGTAGATGGTTTCTGTGGTTTGATTGATAGTTGATGGGACAGATGTTGTTTATCATATATGAATTAGTATGCAATCTTTAGCAAAATATTTTCAATAGAAGCCAATTGAGGAGGCTTTGGCTTAGCATTTTTTCTTTCCTTCAGTGTCTAGGAAGATGACTCTGCAAAGACCTGTGGCTGGTTCACAAGTTCCTTTCTGTCCAATAGAGAAGAAAATGCTTGATTGTTGGTCTCCAATTGAGCCAAGCACTTTCAAGGTTCGCGGGGAGAATTATTTCAGGCAAGAGAACTGTGTTTTAATTGTTTTTTGAGTTTCATCTACTAAGCTTGAACACAGTGACAGCAAAGAATGATGTGGTTGTTACACTGTTTACCTGGTTCTGCTGTCAGGAGATCTCTCATGCCATGCTTCTTGAATCTAAATATAATTGTGCCTTACTTTTTTTGTTTGGCAGGGACAAAAAAAAGGAATTAGCTTCAAACTGTGCTGCGTATCATCCTTTTGGTGTAGATGTCTTCTTATCTCCACGGAAAATTGATCATATTGCTCGTTTTGTGGAACTTCCTGTTATTAATTCACTTGGAAAGTTCCCACCTATTCTTGTCGTAAATGTTCAGGTGCTCTTCTAACCTCAGTCTTTTTTATTTCCATTTCTTTTTTCAGTTTTTTCACTTATAATCTATATTTATATGCTAGCCACAGAAGCCAATTTGTGTTAATAACAGAAAGATGCATTTTAGTGAATGATTGTTGTAAGGAATCAAGTTTTAGAGTAAGTTCCAGGCTAATGATATTTAGGCCACATGAATTTCTCTTGACCATTCAGTTTTCTTCTAGCATATGTTGCCATAAGCATAGTTTTGGATATCATTAATTACTATAAACACTAATGCCATAGGTAGCAATGGATGAAGAAGGTGTACAACAGGTTAGAGGAGCTTCATGGGCTGACATTCGAGGATTTCTCACTTATCTATCGGGTTTTTATTAGATATGAAATAGAACATCATGTTTGACATGCAAACAGTGGGTTAAACATTTACAGACTTAACAATTTAGACTAATTACCCACCAAATTTGGAGCATCATGAAATAGAACTAGTCTACAACCATAATGAAGCAAAACACTGAAAGAGATTGTATTCAAGAACAACTATCTGGACGGACTTTCATTGGTTATGTCAGAGGCTATTATTGTTTCTTAATGTACTAATCACTACTTGAATTTTTCTAATGTGCTTGCTTTTTCCAATCTTTTTATAATTTGTGGCAATTGGATATTAGCTCATTGTTTTCTTTTTTCTGATCAGTTTTATGTCAAGTAGGTGTTATTGGCCAGAGCCTCAATTAAATTGTTTTGTCCTTTACGGTTCTTCCTTTTTGGAAATAATTGTTATTTGCCTAATGAATATAGTTCTTTATTGTTGTTATCTGTAAAATATTTAAGATGGCCAATGGATTAACCAGTTTCCAAATGAAACCACATTCCTTAAATCTTCAAACAACTAAACTTAGAAGCTTTTATAAGCAGGTGGTGCAGTGAACAGAATTTCACTATTTGAAATTTTAGTCACTATGATTATCTTCAGTTGGTGCATATAGCTGGGTCTCAGGTCTATGATCATTACTTTGTGTTTTTTCATGCCATTCTTATGACTTGCTTTAATAGATTTTTTGTTGCATCCACGAAAATATTGGCTTCCCATAAGACGATGCCACAGATACTAATTAATGTGCTTCTGCAGGTTCCACTGTATCCTGCCACAATCTTTCAAAGTGAAAGTGATGGTGAAGGGATGAGTATTGTCTTGTACTTCAGGCTTTCTGAAAGCCACTCAAAAGATCTTGCACCTCATTTCCAGGAAAATTTCAGGGTATGGTGAAACAATTTAATTCCTTTGCCTAAGCTTTATGTTCTCCATGACCTGACCAAAATAACTTTATCATCATTTAACAGCACTGCTTCAACTGATCTCGCCTTTTGATTTTGTACTTATGTGGATATTCACTTGATTGATTTCCTTGCTGGAAAGTCTCAGATTTTAACCCAGCCATTGTGCGTAAACATTTCTTTTCATCTATTGTGCCTGATGAAAATAATTCTGCTTTCAATTGTCTATGTTGATATATTTGGTAAATCTTCTTTGAATTTTGTTGGAAACTTGTGCCTTGGCGACAGTGGTTATTTATTTATCTTCTACTTGTGCACATGCTTTGTTTGGTGATTCTGGCATATGCCTTTTTTGTGTTAGGGTTTATTCATATATTCCAATGTTTGATGATATACTTATTAGTTCATTTTTTCTGACACAGAGAATAATTGATGATGAAGTTGAAAAGGTCAAAGGTTTTCCTGTTGATACAATTCTACCTGTTCGAGAGAGGATAAAGATCTTAGGTCGTGTGGCAAACGTGGAGGATCTTCATTTAAGTGCAGCTGAGAGGAAATTAATGCACGCATACAATGAGAAGCCTGTTCTATCACGTCCTCAACATGAATTTTACTTGGTATGTTAAAATTCTTTGGTTTATATATTTTCATGTCAACAACTAGTGTATGTTGTCAATGAGTTGAACTTAACTTGATCACCTGCTAGCTGAATTTCAACTCAACTCAACAAAACTTTCTTTTTTGTTTTTAAATTACATGGAGGTAGTATGTAACCTTGAATTAGAGTTTTGCTTCTTCTTCAGTGTTTCATTTCCTTCTTTAATTTCTATCTGTTAAAAATGAAACTGTGCTTTAATCTTATTTGTTGTAATTCTTTATAATATTTTTTAACAAAATTTGGGTTCAAAGTTGATTTTTGTTTGTGTTTGAAAAGTAGAAAGAAATAATAAAAGGATTCTTTGAGTTTTTTCTTGACATGTTATGATATTTTAGCTTGACTTCAACATAATTCAAAATTTTCAGTACATTTAATTTGTAATTCAATGATTGCAAAAATTGATTAATTTTAATGAATATTCGGATATTCTGAAATTAAAGGATGTTCATTTTTCTTCCTTACCTGGTTCCACCTTAACTGCAGCATTTTGCATGACAATGAATTATTCAAAGTAGCTCATCAAACAAAATTTTTTGTTAAAACCTAGAATCTTATAATGTTTTTGATCTACTAAAAGCATCCTATCATAGATGTTGACAGCATGAATTTTCCTACAGGGAGAAAACTACTTTGAGATAGACATTAACATGCATCGATTCAGTTACATCTCAAGAAAAGGATTTGAAGCATTCCAAGACAGACTAAAGCAGTGTGTGTTGGATGTTGGCCTAACAGTTCAGGTAAATAAATTTTAATCTTTACGTTGATAACATTTAGCTTGCATTCCTAGAATTTAATAGTTAGTTAACCCCCATGCCTGTGTTACCCTTCTGGTGAATCAGGGAAACAAAGCTGAAGAATTGCCAGAGCAGATACTATGCTGCGTTCGACTAAATGGAATAGACCATGCGAATTATCACCAACTGGGCTTAAATCAGGACCTACTGTGATGGAATAAAAAATGCTGCAATCGTCAAAAGCATTCGATTCAATAAAAGATTCAACTGGCCTGCCTTTACCGAAACTTCCAAAGCAGCTTTAAGATTCATCTTGTATAAAAGACGCTATCATTGGCCTCTTTTTGCGTTGTATGTGCCAGGGAAGCTTTCACTTAGAATGAGGATGGAGAAGGTAAAAAAATTGTTTCTTATATTGTTTGGGTCTACAAAAGTTAGCAAGGCAAAAATGGTGTTGTCATCACTGCAGCAGTACGTAAAACAGGTGCCACAGTTTTTTTCTTATGGCGAATCGGCTGCTATTCGTTTTCAGAGACTTATTGCTCACCTAAATAATCTGTTGAAGGGTGTTTTTCTTGTGATCAAATAATGAAGAATTTGCGAGGCCTAAGGGTGAGATAACCCTGTACAGATGTTAATTAGAGAGAGACTATCAGATAAAATGAAAAGTTATTCCCAAGTATTGTGCAAATGTTGCTACCATTCTACAATGGCTGCCTCTGTCAGAATGTAAAGCTTGCTGATCTTTGTATTCCATGTTCCATTTAAGCGACGTAGCTGCACGCTCTCATTTTTCCCTCCCGTAATAATAGAATACATTCTTTTTTTTTTTCCCATTTTTGGATTTGTTTTCAAGCTTCTGTTTGATATATTTTATACTTTATCCTCCTTGATGACAATTAGTACTTTGGTCACATGCTCTCTCTTGTGGGTTTCCTGTAACAAATTTTTGGAAACTTTCTTGTTTATTTGTGATCTGTTGTACAAAACAGCCTCGCCATCAAGTTGATGAATCAACGGAATCAACGTAACGCGCATATGTGAGCCCTACCATCATTACTACCTTTCTTTTCTGAGCCATTTTTTTTGCCGTTTAAGGGTAGATAGTGTGATGAACGATGAGAGATAAGTACTATTTGCCGTGTGTATCTCATTCTATATTGCTCTTGCACTGGAAATCATAACCCCACCAGTCCCACACAAAAGCATACATAAAGAAAGGTCCAAAAAGAGTAACAAAATTAAGCAAGAAAACGATTATGAAAAGCATTGATTCATCACGAGATGATAAAATTGATCTTTTTTCTTTTTCGTTTTTGTTTTCTTCCTACAACTTGGGCTCTAGGTTAATAGATTATCCAATTTATACCTTTCTGTGGTTTTGGCGTTTTTCCATCAATCAACTTTCACATCAAACCGTACATGGAGAAAGGGGCTTTCCGCATAACCCTCTATTGCCAGCATATGAACTCTTAGGAAAGTCACTCAATGGCTTGCCATACGGTATTCTTCCCACAAGTAGATTATCAGAGAGATCCAACTCTCTCAACCCTGTCAATTTCAGATACGCATTCGGTATCTTACCTGTAAGCCTATTCCTTTGCAGCTTTAGGGTCTCTAATGAGCTTAAATTCGCCAACGAAGCGGGCAAGACAAAACTCAATCTGTTGTTACTTACGTCCAAACTTCGCATAGAGTTCAGTGCCCCAATAGAAACGGGCAAGCTACCTGTCAAAAAGTTACGAGACAAATTCAGGAACTCAATCTTATTCTGTGCCCCAATTCCCAAGCCCACGATCTCTCCTGAGAAATTATTGTCCGAAAGATCAATGCACTTCAAGGATCCCTCGTCGAACCTGCTTCCGACCTTGAAAACTTGATCAACTGACCCGGTGAGCCGGTTAGAGTGAAGATCCAACACACCCAAATCTTGCAAGTTTGTAATTGATTCGGGTATCTTTGAAATGAGAGAATTTCTTGAGAGGTTTAAGGAATAGAGCTGACTGAGAGTTCCAATCCATGAAGGAATGCTTCCAGTTATACGATTCACTGATAAATCCAGCTCAAGAATTGGGCTTGGAGTTGCTTTGAGAAAATCTGGAAACTCTCCGTGAATTCCTGAGCCCGCCAAGTAAATGCGGCAAAGGGAAGGCATTCGGCCTACCCATTTAGGAATGAAAGAGATATTCAAACGGTTGAAGGACAGATCAAGGGTTTGAAGGTTTTGCAGAGAAGACATTGCATGAGGCAATGATCCTTCAATCAGATTTCTAGATAAGCTAAGAGCAATAAGTCGAGAAAGCCGACCAATGGACTTGGGTATCTGACCAGACAACTGGTTTCCATTGAGATACATTTCTGTAACAGCCATTAGATTTCCTATAGTAGAAGGAATTGGTCCCTCCAGCTTGTTGTTCGCAAGGGAAATCCTCTGAAGAGACCCAAGATTCCCAACGGAAGGGAGAATTCTTCCTGTTAGGTGGTTGTCATGGAGCCTGAGGAATGCGAGAGACTGCATTTGATTAGAACTGGAGGGAAATGTGATCTCACCCTCCAGCAAGTTCGTGTCCAAGTACATAACAGAGATGGATGAGAGATTTGATAAAGACGATGGTAGTTTCCCAGAAAGCAGATTATCCGAAAGATCAAGCTGTTCAAGAGAATGTAATGCACCGATGTTTTCTGGTATTTGTCCAGTAAGAGAATTGTTATGAAGATCCAAAGTCTGCAAGTTTGGCAGCTCTGCATAAAACTTTGGAATGGAACCAGCAAACTGATTGGAGTATAGGAGAAGTCTCCGCAGATTCTTGAGCATGCCAAGACTCGAAGGAAGGTACCCAGAAAAGTGATTTTCATATAAGTGAAGTTCTTCAAGTTTGGAGAGCTTACCAATGCTTTCTGGGACTTTTCCACTGAGATTGTTGCCATAGAGGAAGAGTTTTCTGAGCTTTGGGAGGTTAGTGCCTATTGATGGTGGGATTGTTCCAGCAAGAGTGATCAATCCACCAAGGTCAAGGACTTCAAGTGACGTGAGAAGAGTGATTGAAGGGTTTAACTGACCTTCCATCTGGGTTTGAAGAACGAAGTCATTAGTGGACAGAAATCCTGGAAGTCTTAATTCTGCAACTCTTCTGGTTCTGTTGTGACAGGTGATACCTTCCCATCTACAGCAATCACGACCAGCCCACTTCTCTAGTCGGCCAGAGGTATCAACATGGATGCCAGCTTTAAAAGCAGTGAGAGCCATCAAGTCTTGTGGGTTGCACCCTTCGCGTACTGTTCTCTTGCTCTCTGCAACCGTAATGAACAAGGAGATTACAAACAACAATGGCAGCATTCTTCTACCCATTATTTTCTTCCAAAAGCGAGAGGAAATTGCTGATGAAAATGTTATTTGTTCATGTGATTTAAGCAGTGTTGGGTTTTTGAGTGAAAGAACTTATGGAAAGGAAAGGTGATGGTCAAGAGCTTGCTGTTTGCTTTTCCTTTTTCTGCCTTCTTTTTCTTTTTGCAGTACTCTGTTGGAAACCAAACCTTTGGTTGGATTGATGACTTGTTGGTGAGAAGAATAAAGGGCGTCACTGTTTTGGTTGGTGTTAGAAATAATAGTAGAAGACGTGAGAAGTATAGACTTGAGTTTTATACACTACGCGCACCACATACACATGCACAAAACAGGGGAAAAAAAAAAAATCAAAATCATTTTCAATAATGATTTAGAAAATTTGATCTTTCTTTTTCTTTTTAAATTCCCAGAGGGCCCAAAACATTCTTCAGAGACAAGCATCTATGCATTGCATATGATGAGGTTGGTGAAAAAAAAAAACACCAAATAGATTTCTTTCTATACATAATCAATTTGCCAGATCAATTAGGATTAACATTAGATTTTCCGCAAATTAAATGTCCAAATATAACAGTAGTTATTGATTTCCTTCCAAAAACATAATTTTGATTGAAAATAATATCTTCCTATTAATCAAGTTGCACGAAGAATTCCAAAAAATACTGACGATACCTAGAATTTGAATTGTGGAATGCACTTCCTAGGTGATAAAACAATGTACCTGGTCAGTCTCTACTCTGTAATGATGCTCATCTCTAATGTAAATCCAGACTGTCACACGATATAAAAATATCAGTACCACAACGGTATTATCCAAAATTACCCAATACGAAGACTGAAAAAAAAAACAGAAGATGGTCATTATGTACCTTCATGAGCATGTTCTGCTGCCTTCAGATCTGTCTTTACTGTTAACCAATATCTTCTGCTCCATCTTTCAATAAGGGTTAGTTTCTTGGAAGAAAATTTCAGAACATCCATGTTCAGATGAGGCAGCGAATCTCTAATTATTTTTTGGAATTTCAAGAAGGATCTCTGAGCCACCAGACTGTATTAGGTATAGCTATAAGGTTCTATTTTGTTGGCACCCGACATAGATACACAGGCAAACATAGTATTCAATACAAAGTTTGCTTTACATGAGTTTGAATTGCACGTTTATTCATAAGGAAACTGTTTTTAAAATGAGGGAATCATGGGTGGCACTTTTTTACATGGTTGCCTCTTTGGTGGGCAACTCCTAGTTTACCACCAGAAAAACGGTTTCAGATGCACCCCGACAAGCTTGACTTTCTAAATTCAAAAAAAGAGCATCCAACAGGGAGCAAAACCAGTGAAGTTTCAATAATAAATTTGTCAGAAGACCTCAATTGTCCAAAATCAAATGCATAAAGTTAAGTGCACAATTTGAAAATGATTATATTTACCGTAGGTCTATGCACAATAAGCGGGTCTCATGGAAAAAACAAATAAAAGTAAAAAAATAATTCAAGAAAAAACTTAGATTGGATTAGATTGTTGATGAAATTAAGAAAATGAGAAGTTTCTCTACAATGACAAAAATTAGCGAAGAAGAGGGTCAGCACAACTTGGGGCTGCTTTCTTTATAGTGAAGTGGCTGGAATCCGCACTCAAGTTCGCTTACCAGTTTTTGCCCACGTGATGGATGGCTTTTCAGCTGTAAATGCCCACACTGGAAACTCTAAGATGGAGAATCACGTGCCGCCAGTTGGTCCTGTGCTCTTACCCATTGAAAGGTTGTAAGATAGAGAACATTTATCGAAAATATCAAATGACTCATTAAAAGAAGGGTAATTCTTTATAGAGCAAGCACTAATCCAATGATATACAGATTAAGGTCTCGTCCAATTCAACAGTTTAAATGATTATGAACAATACTAAAATCACGATAAACAGTTACTCATCAAAAATAAGGGAAACGGTAAAAAAAAAAAAAAAAAAAAATCATAAGTTTAATACCCTTGCATTTGAGTAACGAAGAAATCATTTCTCACTAAACATAGTGCAACAAATGATTCAGGTACGATGTGAAGAACCAAATGAATCTTCCAATAAAGTCAAAAATAACACAATTGTTATGAAATAAAAGAAAACTACTAGAAAATCAAGAACATAAAAAATAAACTTAAGAGAATAAAAAATGGAAAAGAAATTTTCATTAAGAAGTTGGGTTTTAACCTTGGTACATCTTTACAATGTAAACATTTCTTTATATAGGCTCTTAGTCATAATGAGATGATAAATATCATTTACAACACATAAATATAATAGTGGTTACAAAATAAAAAATATAAAAGCCCTATAAGTTATATAAAAATGGTGGACCATAAAATAATTACAATTTAGGGGTTAGAGGATATTAAATGGTGAGTGGTTACAAATGCATTCAAGATAATTATTTATAACACTCTCTCTTTGAATATCTTTTATATGAGAATATACCTCATTAAAACCTTACTAAATAAAACCTAGTGGAAAAAAAATCTAGAAGGAAAAATAATACATATTCTTTTGGAGTCCTAGACAAACGTTAGGATTACTTCATTAAAAACCTTACAAGAAAAACCCAGTGGGACAAAACCTTAGTTGAGGGAAAAATAGTACAATACATTAATTAATAACTCTTCTTTATTCTCCCCTTCATGATGACATGTGTAGACTTTCTTTTGTTGTCATACTTGAAA
>JAJIYU010006451.1:0-20649 GCA_030144865.1 Tinospora cordifolia
AAGGAAGTGATATTTTGAATTATAAAAAAGGGCATGGCAACTTCAACATAAGGTTGCATAATTAGAGCTGGTCAAGTTTTATGGAGGGTGACAGCAAAGGCAAATATATATATATATAAAATTCTTTCATAATCTATTGAAATTAAATTAATAACACTAATGGCGTTGTATTTGTTAAATTAATTTTGAAATGTAAACAACTACTTATGAATTTCTTATAAAGAAATGCATCCTCCCCATCATGTAAATTGACTTTTTGCGCTCATGACCTCATTCTTACATAATCAATTCGGTTTACAAGTAAAACTAATTAATATAATAACCATCTCCTGCTGTCTTACATATGAAATCCAAGTGCTTGTCTCTGATTATGATGATATTTACTATTATACTCTTACAATTATTTTGGCTTTATTGGGAAGGAACTAGGAAGTCGTACTAATTAGCACTAGCTCGCCAAGAATCATCCACGTGATTCGAGGCGGTCTTGTGAAAAGGTGGCGCAAAGCCATCAAGGCAGTAATGTTCGTCATTTATAGAAATGGGTAATCAAATACCGCGACCCTTTAATATAGGAAAGTAGCAGATGTTTTAAGTCCTCTCGAAGAACAAATCAACTAATCTTAAATCGAGATTAAGCGTTCCAAGTTGGCAATTTTTTTAAATAATAATAATACTTTTATCGAGTCCCTTATCATAGCTTTTTAAACAGTTCTTGAGCTGCTCGAAATAGCTATACAAAAATACAGTTTCAAGAAGCATTTCAAGAAAAGGGCTTAGGACAAAAGTTAGTCTCATTGATCTGGTGGTTCTTCTAAAAGTTAGATTATTTCTAATCTTCCATTAATATTTTTTGAATATGCATAAATTGTAAATTTTCTTCAAACACATATGCATGTTTAAAACATTTAAGAGAAGCTAGTGGTAAGTTTGAAAAAATAGACGTATATATATAGTATTGTCAAATATTGTCAAATATTATTACCATGTGTTTTTGCTTGATTAACATTTTTAAAAAAATTCTCACAAACAAGGATTTCATAAATGATGTAATTATAAGAGAATAGTAATGTAAATGTTATATTTAGAATTATAATATTTATAATCATTAAATCATTTATTATATACTTTAAGATGTGTAATAGCAAATTCATTTATTAATTTATAATTACATTACTTAGATTACAGAGAATCTTAATAGTAAATGTTTGTGTACTAATCAGCTAAAAGAAAATTAGAATGTTCAAATTAGTTTTTTTTTTTTTTTATTGCTAAGTACCTTAGCTGACAAACAACCGATCTATTATAAGATAAATATTCCCTTTAACTCAACTTAATAAAAAAATGTTAAAATGAACTGCATTTATAAGTGATGGGTATTTTCATCTCTTCGTCATTACCTAGAATAATGTATGTTGTAAGATTTTTAAATTTTATTAGCATACTGACAAATGTTAATTTCAAAATTCGAAGGATAAATAAATCTGTGCGAACATTCTTACCATGTTGGGGAACGTCAAAGCATCCGATCTCAAGGCTGCTGTTGTTTTTGAATCCGCAATTCCCACCCTGAAATTTACACTCACCACAATCCGGCTCCCTCCAAGTCAAACGAAGATCGTCTCCGAGATCAGAAGAAAACCAGAACTCAAACGGAACTGGCAATGCAACCGGAACCAAAACAGTCTTGATCATCTCGCACGGGTTGCCATTACTGGAAAGCAATCCGGCTAGAGAAGCGGAAGCGGTGGCTATAACAGAGCGAGTCGAAGAGCTGAGACACGCGATTGGAATGAATCGAGATCTCACAAACTCGGATGAGCAGTTGAGAAACGAGTAGTTTTGGTAGTAAACGCCTTGAAATGGAGAACCAGAGAGATTGAAATTTGATAAGAGTCGTCCAGGTAGGCAGTTTTGTGGATCGAAGACTCGGATTTCTTGAGTTACGTAATTGATTTCGCGGATGAAAAAATTGCCGGAAGACGAAGGCAGGTGAAGGATGATCTGACCGGAGCTGTTGCAATCAACGTCGAAGCCTGGATAGCCGCAGTGTTGGGATTTGTGGTTTTTGAGACGGAATGGGAAGTCAATAATAGAGCGTTTGTCACCGCAGAATGCGACTGAGCAATTGTTTTCTGATAAAGTTGCGCCGGAGAAGAAGAAGAAGAAGAAGAAGAAGGAGAAGAAGATGAAGAAGAGGAAAGGGTGGGAGTCCACTACGCTGTCCATTTGCAAAAGTAAACCTGAACAAAATGTAATATACACGTATTTTAAGAGAACTGGTACTTTGCGGACGCACGAGTAGAATTTTTTAGTGAGCAAGCGTTTCTATTCGTAGTTGACCCTGTACCAATTACATTTATTCCACCATGTTAGAACCCAAAGTTATAGCAACTCACTCTAATTTAGTAATTAATCGCCCAATGGTTGGCAACTCCACATGTATGTCAACTCTTTCATTTCCCCTCATACAAATACTAGGAATTTCCAAAGTCTTTTTTACATAAAAGTAACAGCCAAAACATAACAGTCAATCCATATAATCAACATCCAAATTTCTTACCTCTATTATCCAACATCCAAATTTCTGATGTCTTCTATTATTTCCTTTCCCAGCGTTCTGTCCTAGTATAAGCACTCAACCAACAATCACACACGACATGCGCGCGCGCAGACGCGCCGAAAAGAAAAACAGATACGCAAGAAAAACACAAATCCCAAAAAACTTATTTTTAAAAAAAATTATTTTTCATGTTTAATTAAAAAGTAAAATTTTCTCATAAAAACATTTTTATACACTAATTTAATAATAATTACTTAATCAAATAATAAAAAAATTCTCAAGAATGTATTGTTTTGTAAATTGAGAAAATATTTAAAAAAAATTGGCTACCGAATGCACCCCATATTGAACAATTTAACATAATGAAAGCCAAAACACAGAAATTACGTTATGCGAGTAAACATTATTGTCGAACGCAACATTCAACAAAGTTTCAGTTTTCTCAAGGGGATCTAACAACGGGTCTGGAGCGCAAGTGAAAGTTGCGGCAAAGAGGGCAAACGGCCTTATTCTGAAGCCACTCATCAATACAAACAGCATGAAAGTAATGGTTACAATCGGGTATGCTCTTCAATGGCTCGTGAGGCTGGTAATCTGATAAACATATTGAGCAGATTTTATCATTAGCGTCGTCAGTATTGGAGCTGGAGCTGCGAAGTAGTGTCGGGTAAGATGCATTTGTTAGCTAATCCAGACCCGCCAATTCTGTAGTGGTTTGCCCGGGAGATGCACTGGTGTTTGCTTCGCAGGAGTGATGGAGCACGCTACCGTCACTTCTCTTTGCCTTGAGTCTAGCAAAGACGTAGCAGGTTATCCCTATCATGCACAACAGAGCAGGAACACTGATACCAACAGCCCCGACAAACCCAAAATCACTGGGAAGACCTGTAACAGACGAACGAAATGATCAGCTTGCCGTCAAGATTACATTCTTAAAAAGCATTTTTTGTTAATGCTTGAAAACCAACTACGTGAAAACAAATTAATAAATTATTGTGTATGAATCTAGCCCTTATAAAATCTGCGTTTTAATGCAAGAGTTTTTATTTTTTCCATTGCTGTTCCACTTTCCACATTTCCGTGTTTGGGCTTCCAAAGGCAAGGATTCAGGTGCATCCCATTTCAGACTAAGGTCATGAACAGAATCACGGTAAGAACCATACTCATCCATTGGCTGCAGAATTGGAACTAACTTATTTTTCATAAATTTGCACGTTGTATTTGCCACCAACCAAGCAAGAGCTTTTGCCGAAGAAATTGCAACTACTTGAGACTCTGCACTCCTAAGGCAAGAAATGGTAGTGAAGTGACAATCTCTGAAATGGAGGAGCAGCTGAGAAAAGTATATTGAGAGCCTTCTAGCCAAGCAGTTATCTGGATCATATATGTGTATAATTTGTCCAAAATAAACTATGTCGCGCACCAGAAATTTTCCAGAAGGTGGGATCTCCAGAACTGTTTCATTCTGATCATCGCAAGCAAGATAAAAGCCCTGGTGCCCACTTCTCGCTCTTGCTGCCGGCCTTTTAGTCTAAAAGGATACCCCAGCACAAGGCCCTCATCTCTGCACTTGGAGATGGAAAAGCTTGCATCGCTTGCATGAATATCTGGATAGAAAAGCGAAGCAATTTGTAGTAAAAACATAGTTTCAAAGAGACCCATAATGTGTGTCTTTTGGCATGTATGAGACCCATAAGTCATTTCCTCTTCCATAAAATGGAAATGGCTAAAGCATCTTTCTTAGGAGTAAATATTAATTTTCATACTACCACTGTATAAATGCTTTGTCCATGTCATGTGTCATAATAGAGTGAACAAACAAAAATTAATAATATCAGCTCTTAAACCAAAAAGGTTAAAAAGTTAAAATATACATACATACACACACATAACAATTATATATATAAGCATACATGAGGAAGCTTACGTAGGCCATTGTACCAAAAAAATAAGCAGGAAGAGCTTTATCATGAATTATAATACTGAATATTTTGTATTGAGAAACGTACAAACTTTAAAATTCTGGGCCAAAAAATTATCTCACCACTTACCAGACAAGACCAGGGTATCTGCCTGATTTGGCTGGCTTTGGCCTTCACACTACAAAGAAGTCAGCTCAGAAAATAAACAGAGAAAATGAAGAACTGAAACATATTCACTAAAAATTCACCATTACAGAACGCTGCTCAAAGTGAGCTTACATAAAGACAGCAGAAGACTCTAGAGACCAACCAAAAAAAAGCAGTTAAATAACCCCGACAACAGTTATAACAATTTTAACTGTACTAACTTTACCAACTCAACAGCGAGCACTGACCAGGGGATAATGGTTTAGTAAAAATGTTGGCCATTTGATCAATGGCTGGAACATGGTGCACTCATAGCTGATATGCAGCAACTCTTTCTCAAACAAAAATTAAATCCAATTCAACTTGTTGAGCTCTTGAATGCAGAACAGGATCAGCAGACTATGCAAACAAGCTCTAGTCGTCCAACCAGAACAAAGAAGGTGGAGACAAACAATCCGAAACCCTCCCAAAAGAAACTGCAAGCATAGAATCTCAGATGCGGCATTAGCCAAACCATAAAATTCAGCCTTCATACTCAGACAAAGAAAATGAATTCTGCTTCTCAGAACGCTGAGAAATAAAATTGCCACCTAAGAGATGCAGTAACGTGATGTACAACATCTATCATCTGGGTTACTACCCCAATCAGCATTTGCAAACCCAGTCGAGTTGAGCTGAGAAGATCTCTTCAAATGAATACCAAAACCAATAGTACCATTTAAGATAACAAAATCAGCTTTCCAATGATTATCCTTGGGGGAATGCACCAATTGACAGACTTTCTTAACTGTATAACCCCCCCTTTAAGATATCTACGTATTCTCTTAACAGCTTTCCAATAATATTCGTGGGGGAATGTACCGATTGACACACTTTCTTAACTGCATAAGCAACTCAGGCCTTGAAAAGGTGATGCATTTAAGAGCCTGAACCACACTTGGATGTTCATGAGAATCTTTAAGGAGCAGATTACTGAACACTACTCACCAATGGGCTAGGCAAAGGATAAGCATGAAGCATGTAGTCTTCTCAAGCAAATCAACAATATACTTGTGCAGCCATGCTCGAATAGAATGTAAACCCAGAATCTGCAGGAATAACTTCTACACCAAGGGTCCTAAATCCTTATGAGAGATGCTGATTTAGCTGTACAACAATCTGCTGTAACTTCCCAGTGAGAATAATATCATCAACATACACAAACAAGAACAAAGCTGAAGAAGAACCAAACTGATAAAACAAAGAATTATGAGCTTTGCAACATAGAGACCCCATTGCAAACAGAGCAGTACTAAGCTTCTCAAACCTTGGAGCCTGTTGAAGGCCATACAAGGCTTTATACAATTTGCAAACCAAAGGCTGATGAGAATTATCTCACATAACCAAATGGTTGAACCATATACAAATCTCCATGAAGATCTCCATTGAGAAAAGCATTATTTACATCCAACTGCCTAGCCATCCAATCTCTTGCTAATGCAATCGTCAACACCACTTGGATAGTGACATGCTTTACCACAGGACTAAGTTTCATTAATATTACATCCAGCTTCATGAGAGAATCCTTTAGCCACTAAACCTCGCTTTGTATCTACAAATAGAACCATTAGGGAGTTCCTTCATTTTAAAATTCATTTACAACCAACTGCTCACCTTTTAAGAGGTAATGAAACTAAGGACCAAGTCTTAGTTTTGAACTAAGGACCAAGTCATAGCCAACTTCCAATTTCCATTTATGATCCAAAATAGCTTTCTTAAAATCAGTAGGTTCACAAGGCAATGAAGAGACATTATATGACTACAGATTATTTGGCTTGAAAATGCCATGTTTGGCCCTGGTAACCATTCCATTAGTACTAGAAGTTGCAGGCATAGAAGGAGGAGGTTGACTAGAAGAAGGTAGAGATTGCTCTGATGAGTGAGAATCATTAGTATTAGATGGAGGCATTGAGGAGGAAGAAGGAATTAGGGCTGAAACACCATTGGAGGATGAGGAAGAGACACAGAAGAACCAGTAGTATTAGATGAATAGGAATTAGAATAAGGCAATGATGGAATAGATTTTGAATAAGCTACAAGAGGAATAGGAGGTACAGCTTGAAAAGGTGATAAAGATAACTGCAGATTTAGAATGGCTAAGAAGGGGAAAAGTGTTCTCATCAAACATGACATGTGGGAAATATAGGTTTTTCAATCAGATGCAACACACTTATAACCCTTTTGAGCAATAGTATAACCAGGAAAAGTACAGGAAAGGACCTAAAATCTACGTTATGATTGGTGTAGGGTTGAAATAATGGAAAACAAAGACACCCAAACACTTTAGACAACTATAATCTGGTTTAGAATGAAACATAATCTCAACAGGAGAAGCAAAACACAATGATGAAGGAAGTTTATACAAAAGATGCATGCCTGCAGAGAATGCTTCTGTTCAAAACTTGAATGGAAGAAAAGCCTATGTCAGACCCAAAGCAACAACATAACTAAGTTTTCTTTCAACTATCCCATTCTGTTCTGAAGTATAGGAGCAAGACTTCCTGTGGATAATACCAGCACCCGCAAGAGTGCAATCCAATCCCCTTCTATCTGTCTGAAGGATCTAAAGTTTCAAAGTTATCTGCAATTCAGCTAGAGATTTAAAATGATCAAAAGTAGTACCACATCTGATTTGTGCCTCAGAAAAAATATCCATTAAATCTCGAAAATACAATAACAAAAAAAAAAAAGAAAAAAGAAACTAACATAATATTGATGGCCTTAAAAGGAAGGAACAAAAGGTCCCCAGATATCAGCTTCAATAAGCTCAAAAGGAGCAGTGTAAAGCGAGACAGATCTTAGAAATGCCAATTTGTGAGACTTTCCAAGATTACAACCTGGTATAACATATGGTGTTTCATGCATTTGAAATGGAATATTACACTGGTTAAAGACTTGAGAAACAATCTTGAAGACAGATATCCAAGTCTCTTGCACCACGCATCAACAGTAGAATACAAAGAGCCCATTATCCTCTGATTCAAGATACTGAGAATGCAAAGATATGAAAGAAGAGGGAGAAGGAGAGGAGAGTACAGATGAAGGATCAGCTGTTGAATTCTTCAATTTGACAGATTAAATTGATAAAGACCACCAAGCATTCTCCCTTGGAGCAGTACCGCCTCGGTATTGAGATCCTTTGCAAGACAAGTGTTAGAATAAAATTAAAATAAACGCCATTATCTTGACAAAATCATGCAATTCGGGGTAGATTCTTTTTTATCAAATGAATGTGAAGCAGATGTTTTAAATTCAATACTCTGACTTTGATGAAGAAAGAAATTATAGATTACCAATGTGATGTATAGGCAGTCCTGTTTAATTCCCCAATTGGATCTTATTGTTTCATCAGGTGATCTGGTGCTCAGGATACCAACAATTACTCTCAGATATCAGGTGCTACTAACATAGAAGACATAGAAGAACTTGATGCTCCTTTAGGCAACTGATACACTAAGGAAATCACAGAAGAATCATTAAACTAAGCGGAACGAAAAGTTAGATCCATGAGTAGAATTCTAACCAGATCCATGGCTACCAAATGATGGATCGTATAGATAATAACACTTTCTCAGTGAACATGATTCAAGTCATCTTTTTTGTTCATTATCGGAGCTGATTCTCACATGGTATCAAAGGACATTGTTACTCATCAATGGCATCTTCTTCTCAAGCTCCAAAGTTTCCAATTTCCCAACAACTGACACGGCACCACAATTGACGGATTCTTCAGTTACCTCTCAGAACTCTCCTGCTGGCATTTTCTCGTCTATATCAGGCTTGCAAGTTGTTCATCCCGTAAGTCAGTAAGTAACCATCAAACTTGATGATTCAAATCATCTGCAGAAGTGAACAAACAGAAGAACATGTTCTAATACACACAAGGTTCAAACCGAAATCGACAATGCGACATGGTGTCTTGTACAAGAGAGCAAATATACTCTTTCAGACATATGAAATAAGCATCACTTGCAACACACAAATCATTCTTATTAAGCTACTCTGAAATCTCAAAGAGCTACCTGAAAATGATAAACAGTTAAATCCACTTAAGGAAACAGTGATTTTAAAAATGGAAGGTAAACCATTCAAGATGCCAGTAACATAATGCTATCACCTTGAATCCAAGTTACCCATCAATGCAAAAGCAGTCAACAAGCTCAAAAATACCATACCAAAGACACAGACACTTAAATCTTAGAAGCTTTTCCTTGGAGCTAGGTATCATACTCAAAATAGATTAATAAAAGGACCAGTACATCCCTCTCCTTAATAGTGCAACAGGTGATGATAAAGCTGCATTGAGTGTTGCTTAGCTACATATATCCAACTTGCTTCCTTAGCAAGTTCTGTCCCATTGTTCATTATCTTCAATCTCTTGAAAATGAAGAGTAGAGTTGGATCCACCATTCAATCACATCGGTTCCAGTATTCCATCAGTGTTTGTCATGGTGTTGAGACCATATCTGGCAATTTATTTAATGCTACAAGATACAGTTAAAGAAACATGACAATGTTCAAGAGGCTTTGGTTTAAATAGAAGTGAAGAAAGAAATGAAATACACAGAAGTCCACATCTCCCTTCAACACATTAGAAAAAGGAATACAAGGATGATAATAGATCCTTGAAATGTTTGTTCTGTTGGTAACAGAATCAATTTCATTCCATATATTGGTGCTAAGTTCAAATGCTAAGAAGTCACGATCAAAATTCAACACTGTTTTATTCCACCACAACAACGACAACAAACAAACAAACAAACAAAGGAAGGGGAACAAAAAAAAGGTAGGGATCGGAGCTTTCTAAATCCCTTAAAAATTCATCTCTATTTTGTGAATCAGAACACCGGATAATCAGCAATTATGCCCTCCTTTCTCAGAGAAAAACGACATGATAAAGTTACAAATCGAAGATTTCGACGATTTTGAACTTAGCAATGCCCTTACTGATTCCAGCATATACAGCAGATATCCATCGTTTTTCGCGATCAAAAGTCCGAGCATCGACCACGTTGCTCCCAATCGCCGTACCGAGTCGGTTCCGGTCCTCTAGGCCCTCCAATCTCACCGGTCTCTTCATTAACGAATTCTCCGTCATCTTCTTCCTCTTTCACCTCCGCCCCTTCGCCATGATTTAATGTGTTCTCCTGTTTTTCTTGTTCTTCTTCTGAAACGTTTTTAGGGTTTTCTTGACGTTGTTCCGGAGTGGGAGAGCAAGCGAAGCCTCTCGATATCGAATGAGTCAAATCAGAGCGGATATGGAGTTCCGAACGGGATAATCCTAAGCAGGGTTTGGACTCGGAAAACATAGTTAGTGCTGAGATTGCAGAGCGAAAACTGTTCCTCTTCATTTCTCTCCTTCCTTCTCGATCACTAGCCGAACGAATTTAGAGATCACGGCGACAGTTGGAACTTGGAGGGCTACCACGTTACCTTTGAAGAAAGAGAACAATAAACTCAACCGACTCGCAACGCCGCGAAGTGAATTTGGGTTAGCCTGTTGCCGGAGGGTTCCGTTGATAATTTTGTGTTGAAATTTATATTTAGATGTCACAAATGTATTAATTGCATCTACTTTAATGTAGGTGCAATTTATAATTTAAACTTTTTGAAATTTATATAATTTTTAAATTAATGAAATTATTAACATACTTTTATTTATAATCAATATATTATGTAAATAATTAATTTCGTTATTTATAATAAACATATATAAAAAGCAAAGTCTTTTATTTCATGAAAATTATCAATATAGAATACAAGTTTTATCTAAAATGTATTTTCTTCTCTTAATCCTTTACTATTTTTCGTTTAATATAATATTTATTTTATATTAATTCTATTTAATTTTAAACCAGTAAAAATTGTTTAATATTTTATATTATAATGTTTTATTTAATGTTTGGGGTAACGATTATTTTAATATTCTTTAATTTATATACTTTAGATATACATTTATTAAAATATATTTAAATTTTAAAAGTTATATGCACCATAATAAATACCAAACATTTATGCTAGGTCCACATCATTTATCACCTTGTGTATTATGTTGGCCTTTTTTTTGGCTTTTGTTCTGATTCTAGGTGTCCCAAAAGTGCTACTCATGGATGCCACTTATCAAATATTTTCCTGGGGGATTTATTTCCACTGTACAAAATAAGCTATTGGGTATTTTGTCATATAGACATTTACCTTATAAAATGTGTTGATTGATTTAAAATAAATAATAAGAAGGTTGGTGATAGAAATTATTGCAACATAACTTCTGTTTTACTTGTTGAATCTACCATGGAGAATGCAGGAGTCATTGAGCTTCAAGAAGGACAGATTGAATACTTGCCTTCTTGACCAACGGTTGGAAATTAACAAAAAAAAAAAAAAAGAAAAAGGTCTAGTCCAACTTCATATATAATAGAATTTTTCTTCTAATGTTTTCTGTTTACTTAAGTTATGGTCAATGATTTTATTGAAAAGTTGCAGACTTTCAAATGAAAAGTTGTGGTAGAACTGAATTTTCTTCTTTATCATGCTTATAAACAATATTATTATCACAAAAGAGCTATTTTAACTAAAAAGAAATATGTTACTATACATGCAACTATTATTTATTATCACACAAATAAATTTGGTCTTAAATTTTTGAGACCTAGGACAAAATGATAACTTCAGCCCTAAATCAAAAATTAAAAATAAATTGAGATTGAGTTTATGTAGTTAATTATAATTGACTGAAAATAACATATTTTTAAACATTAAGAAAATCATCTGATTTTCATGGGAGAGAGAGAAAAATTTTTCAGTATTAAAAGAAAAAACAGGATTTCTTTTAATAAACTTTTATTATTTTTTTTATTTTTTTATATATATTTATACATGGACCTCAAAAATAAAGGGTGACGCCCTTTGGGCCCTTGCTCAAGGCTAGCCTTGCACAGTACACACAAAGATACATAAACATACATAATTAATAAATATTAAAATATAATTAATTTCTCACGTCATTACATCTATACTATATATAAAAAAAAGCCAATTTATGCTTAATCCAGTTTTGTTTTTTTAAAAAATAAATAATTTAACAATTTTAACAATTGTACATTAACTTACTCTAAAATTTCAGTTATTCTCCATAAATTTTTAAAAATTGTAACTCTAACTTTTTTCTTTTTTCTTTCTTTTCAATTTTCTCTTTTTTTTTTTTGTTGTTTATGCATGCAGCTCGTCTCATTCATTAGTTTTATTTTACATTAAGTTGTTTTGTTTTGGTTTTTTTTTTATTTTTGAGTCAGATGCACACACTTATACTCACTCACGCATCCATGTAAAACAATCTTTCTAGGAAGAATCGAACGCAGTCTACTTCTATGAGCCAATAGATGTCGTGAACACCTAAGTTGTTCAAAAATATAATTTCTTCGCTACTAACAACAAATAAAATAAAATAAAATAAGAAAGAAAAAGGCATCACGGGGGCAGGTCTAAAGAAATAGCATTCTAGATTTATCCCTATATTGAAAACAGTATTTCTAAAATCAAACTCATAATTTCAATCATTATGCCAAAGCTCTATGCTCTTTCCTTTATTGACATTCAAGATGAATAACACGTGATCATCTTTATAAAAAAAAGGTCAATTTTTTTTTTAATCTTTCTAATGCGTGAAAAGAAGTCACCTAAAAAATTATAAATAATCTACACTATAATTATCCAATCAAGATCAATGTTTGAGACCAAAAAACAATGAGTTCAAAAAGTCTCACAAAAAAATATTCAGATTTAGTGGCCTAAGATGCAACATTTTATGTACTATTCCTGAATCAAATCAACACTCTTCTGGGATGGAAGGAAGGACAGGCTTCCATGGCTCACGAACTCCACTAACCACTGTATCACTTCTATTTCTTTCGAGATCTCTCACAATTTCACGTAGGATCCCTCCTTCAACCAATTGGCATTTGGACATTAATTGCTCTAATTCTTGTTTTGTGAGAACGATCTTCACCCTCATTACCATCCCGCCTTTCTCATCTCCAGTAACAGTATCTGAGCTTATCTTAGAATCTACTGCTGCACAATCTCTATTAATTCTTAGAAATAAAGGATGCTGCGTCAGCTTATTCAACTGATGATCGTGATGATCTCCGCCCATGTTGTACACTGAATTAACTTTTGAATCTTCAACTGGGTTCTCATAATCAGCGTCAAAAAGATCATCTTCTGTAATTCCATTGCAGCATGAGTTCCCCATGACAGAGATCAAAGAAATATGAAGAGAGATGGAGGTGGGTAACTTGTAATATGAAGATCAGGCAACAATTGAAGTCCTGAGGTATGAGGACAACATAAGAATAGAAGTATATATAGAGGGAGGGAAAAGTGCAAGAAATTGGGAGTGTAAAACAAGTTAAAAAGTTTTGTTTAGGAGAATTGATAGTCAAGGAGTCAAGAAGACAACGCGTTAAAGTCACAAGTATAATCGAATCTCATGGTACTCACATGAAATTTACTGATAAACACTATTACAGAGCTGTAAGTAAGTTAATTATATTAATTGCAACGTAACGTTGCTATCAACCTATAAGATTGAAAGGAAGGTGGAAAATGCATTTCTCTTTTTTTGAAAAAATAATAATAATTCTCTGTTTGTTAAATCTGTCCAATGGGGCAGATGAAGCTTCTTAATCAGTTGATTGAAAAATCAACCTTTTTTTATTTATTTATATTTTTTTTCTTTGAAGGAGAAGAAGAATCAACTTCCTAAAGGGTTCACTTTCCCCCTTGACTCCGGAGAGGACAAAATTCCACACGGCAAGTTACTGAACTTCATCCAATGAAGTCGCTGCTAGATGGAGACAAGGGCAAGACTGTCACAAATTTGCTTTGAACGTTTCAAAGTGTATTGTTCAACATAAACAATTTAGATATTTTTTTAAGCAAAATGTTAATTTAATTTTTAAAAAATATATTTATGCTCATCTAAAATCTGTGCAAAAAATGATTTAATGAATATAAATGTAGAGTTATCAATATAGTTGCATCATTTTATAATTAAATCAACATTCTCCTTTAATTTTTGGAAAACAAAACCAGTAATATTTTATAAAGAACAGGTGTTTACTGGGATTTTTTTTTTTTTTTTATGAGCATGCGATTCTTCGGCTAACTTTCAATTCAATCATGTAACAAATTCAAAAGAGGGTATAGTTTAAATATGAAATTTGTATTTTAGGCTCTTATATACATAATCTTACCTCGACATATTAACAAAATTATTCTTAAATTTTAACTTGTAACATATATGTGATAATGGTAACTGAAACTTGAGTAACTTAAGTAGTTGCTAGGCTAGGCATTTCATGTGAAAGACATATTTAGTCATAAATTTAAACTAATGTCAAATTTAACCTCGTTATTTTTTTTTTTTTATAGATGGTCACTCGCCACGGCGCCGTTTGTTATAAAAAAAATTAATTTTAATCATGTTTATTATTATAATATCCCAATTATTTTGTATATATACGTACATATATACGATTTAATTGATTAATTAGTATAGACACATATATATACATTAATCAATGCCTATATATGTGACATTTTATTTTGAGTTAATTATTATATATTAATTGGTGACGTATTATCTTGAATTGATTAATGTAGAAATATGTAATTCATTAATTAATTAATTAATTAGTGTAGACACATATATATGTGCATCAATATAACCACATGTATATATATTAATTAATTACGATTGATATATCTGTTAATACTAAGCATATAGTAATATATGGGTACATATATATATATAATCGCGCACAGGCCACGTGCGCGAATCACACATAGCCCGTGCGCCATTAAAAATAAATAATAAATATATATATATATATATATTAAAATAATAATAATAATAATAGTATACAAACAATAGACAAAAAATACAAAAAAAATCTCATAAAAATACAAAAAAAAAACCCTAATCTCAAACCGTAAATCTCTAGCAACCCCAATCAAGTAAAAAATGAAGTTTTGTACATTAGGAAAGTAAAATGTTACAAAACTAACCTTCAGATACTCTATATAAGCCTCCCTACCCTACTCATTTCATTCATCTCACCAAGAATTGAATAGAGTTTTTTCTTGCTCTCTCTGTCTACTTCTTTACATCTTTAGTCCCCTTTCTTTTTCTTGAGATGTTCTAAACGGCCTGCAAAGTAGTAGCAACGAAATGTTACACAAACTTGACGAAAAGATCTGAAATGAATTCAAAGAATGATCTCAAGGTGAAATGATTTTTACTTTTTAATTTATTATTTTGATTCAAATAATGTTTGCTTGTGTGGGGTTTTTATGCCTTTTTAATTTATGCAATTCATTTTTTATATTGTCTATGACTGAGAGAATATGTTCTGTAGTTGCGTCTTGTATGATCTTCTACATCAAAAATCAAAAGTTATCATGTCTGTTTTATTTTACATGTCGATATGTGATGTAATGTTATAATGTTGGAATGTTTAAATTATATTTAAATAGTTATTTGTTATGCTATTACGATTAATAAAAGATTAAATAGATATTTCAACCACGTACCGGCGCGGGGTCGAATTTACACCGTGAGCAATCCAAACAGGGGTTGTGAGGTAATAAAGGGTTTGAAATTAATCTTACCTCACTCCAATAGGTCTGAGTTCAGTATAGTAGCTCTTTCCCTAGGGTTGGAATGATGGGGAGTATCATTTCAGTCTTTAATGACAACAGAAAATAATAATTGATTGAATCATTTAATTCCTTATAAGTGATTGTTATGCACGTCTTGTTTTGTCGAAATAATTAATTAAATATTTAAGATGATTCACTGGACTTTATAGCTCACCCTTCATTTTTAACATTTCAGGAAATTAATTATCAAGGCTGCATAATCGTTATTTAATATGTGAAAAATTTTATTTAATATCATTATAGGTATAGGGCACATGGGCCCAAATTTATTTATTATTTCATTTCGTTGTAACTCTTGAATTTTTTTATTAAATAAATGAAGATTTATTTTATTTAATGGCATCATAGATTTTTTTACATAGATTAATATGCATAGAGTATTTCATAGATATGAAAAAAATGAAATAAGGATAACGTAACACGAGCCCGCCTCTCGAGCGCCCCAAAAATATTGAGAAAGAAAATTATACTATCGGATAACGTAAGCCTAGGCACGAAAGGTGGGGTGTTACAATTATAACTTAAAATAAGTAATTTTATGATAAATTGACAAATTTAAATTTTGATTAAGAATTAATTTTTTTTATTATGAGTAAAACAAATAATTTTGACATAATAAAAAAATATAAGATGTTGCTAAAAATTAATCTACAACTAATTTTTTAAAAATAATTATTTTAATAGTTAGATTGCATAAATTATTTTAATAAACAATAAAATTTGACCATTCAATAATTAATAAAGTTACATCACATTTTTTTAATATATAATAAACATCTTCTATATTTATAATTGCAGTACTTAAACTTTAGACTAATTTTATCCTAGTAATACAAGGGTTAAAGGAAAAAAAAAAAAGAAGGAAGAAGAAGAAGAGGAGGAGGAGGAGGGAGAGAAAGAAGATAGTAATATCTTAATATCCGTGGGAAATATTACAATTATGTGGGGTTTGGGTTAAAGCTTTTTTATGTCCAAATAAAAATAGAGCCCAAGCGCAAGATTGATTTGGTCAGATACTTAAAATAAAATTTAATGACCATAAAGAAACAAATAGCCAATGGTCGAACAACTTCACATGATAGAAGACCCAAGGTGGGCTCGCGGAGTCGTGCCTCGTGCCTTGGACTTAAAGCCCCGGACACCCGCTGAACCTGCGTGAGTCTTGGTCCGACCACTTGAACGGCTATTATCAAGAAGTTTTCCAAAGAATCAAAGTCGCTAAGAAGACGAGACATTGACTTATTGTCGTTAAAATATTTTTTGAAAAAAATTATACGAATGTTATCATTTTCAAAATGAAGACCCCTTTGTCCTACTTTATTATTGAACGTCTTATCCACGTATCACATGACTCCATGCTATTGGTCTAGTATTAAAGTTATTTTTACAAAATATGCTATTAGTACAGTTATTTTGCACACATCAAAAATACTTCCAGTACAAGACTTTAACTATGCAGGTTGTTCTTTTGTTATTATACTTTCAACAAGTTTTAATATCTTCTATAGATCTCTTAAAGTGATAAAATAAGTTTAAGGCCATGGTTGAATTTTGGCCCTCTGACCAAATTTTTTATTTTTAATTAAAAATAATAACTTTTTAAAAAACATGTTTCAGTTTATCAAAACTTTTTCACTAAGGTCTTTTTTTTTCCTATCAAACCAAATTAAGCATGCAACCTCAAAAACAACAAAATAATAATTCTTGGCGTTATTTTGACTTCCCCTCCTCCAAAAAAAAATAAAATAAAATAAATTAGTTTTCAATGAAATGTTATGATGAACTGAGATTCAATCATGGATTTTTTTTTTTTTTTTTTACCGAAAAATGTTGAGAAGTTTTAACATTCTCTTACAAACCCTTGCATGCACCATAAGACCCTTTTTTTTTTGTAATATCGCTCTGAGCAAGTTCTAACACCTTCCCATAAAACCATTAAAAGCAAAGAGATAATTTTTCAAAGCTCTAACTCAATTTTAACCCACTTCTACTAAATTTTTAATTTTTAATGAAAACAAATAACTTTAAAAATTCATTTCCGTTCATTGGACTCAATCATGTGGCCCTTTATTGTTCAACCAATTTGAGTAAGTTCTAAAAACTTTCCATAAACCTCTAAAAGCAGTTGAATTATTTTTTGAAGGCCCTGCCCAAATTTTGGCTTCCAACCAAAAATATAGTTAAAAAAAGATAAGTTTGTCTTCGTTTCACCAAGGCCTAAACAAGAAGTTTTTTTTTTTTTTTTTTTTTTTGGTGTGAACAAGTTGTAAAAAAAAAAATCTGGTTTTTCATTAAAATTTAGATTTTTGGCCGGTAAAGCAGATCCTACGGTCCAGAATGGCTTACAAAACATTGTATAGAGAGGTCCCACAAAAAAGAATAAAAATAAAAACGCTGTATAGAGAGGAATTCTCCAAAAGATCGGTAACCACAGGGGAAAGGTTGAGAAGAAAAAAAGAGGAATGGGAGGAACGCATGTGATGAGGAGAATTCCAAGAATTAAGTTCCCGCAAAGGCATGCAAACCGCTTCGGTTTGTATTTCTCAATTCTCATCTCTCTTTCTGTTCTGACACACATCTTTCTTCATCTCCGTCGTTATTAAAAAATTCGTGCTTGTTTGTCAGTTTACATTACTTCTAGGTTTTCTCCATTTTCAGTAGGACGCCTAATCGATTCCTAGATCTCCAGTTTCGAAAGTGCAAGGTCGAATGTTGAAAAATGTTCAATATTCTGTTCTGTCTTTGTTTTTTTTTTTTTTTTTAAATGTTTGTTAGGCAATTGTGTTAGAATGGGATATGAGATAGATGAGTTTTGTGTTTGTCCTCCAATGGAGACCTAATGAACCTAAATATTCCAGAGAAAAAGAAGATAATCAAATGCATGTGATTACCGGTTAATTTGGAAACAAACCGAAAAAACCGAGGAAGAAAGTGAACCTAATAATTTTCGAATGATATTATGTGTAATGTTTCCAGGCTCAACCAAACTGAAACTGCTTAGATCTGAAGATAACTTTGGTGGTATTTTGGAAAGGAACACAATACTGAGCTTGTAGCAGCAATGGTGGAAAAAATAACAATAATAATAATAATAATAATAATAATAATGTGTTTGTTTGGAAATTGCTTTTTTTGCTGAGAAAATTCTGTTCTTTATTTGGTTAGCAAAGCGGTTTAAGAAAAGGTTTTATTTTTTTTTTAATTCACATATTTTTTACTAAAATTTACTCAGTTGTGGGAAAAAATTTAAATTTTATATACCGTTTTAAAAAATAACTAACTTTTATATTTTTTTTTTCATATTTAATCATACAATCATACACGTATACATATAATTTTTTTTTAAAAATTAGAACTATTATTTTCTTAATAAAAAACTTTTAGCTATCAAATATACCCTAAAAGATGGTCCACGGATAAAAATTACCCCTAAGGTAAAGAAATGAGTGATGTGATGTTAATCTAAGACTTAAGGGAAAGAATTTGTTGGGTTAGAGATCAGTCATTGGGTGCTGCCAATTGCAACTTAATCGTATAGAATTAGCTGAGCCAATAGGATCTCCCCCATTTATCCCCACATAGTACGTAGAAAAAGTCAAAGCAAAATATTTAGCTGCTGTGTTCAAAATTCTTAAGGAAGAATACAATTAAAAAAGAAAAAATAATTTTTATTATTTTCTCAAAACAATTTATTTTTTAATAAAAAAATTTTAATCTTTTTGAACTAAATAAGTTTTATATTTTTAAGATTTCTAATATACAAAAAGTACCGAGATCATAAACCAAATAAATACAACTTTAAAATTGAGACGTAGAGAGAAACGAAAATGGAAAAAGATGCTAGATTTGTCCCCTTTGGAACATGGCAATTGATACTTCAGAGGATCAATATCTGATAATTCTCCATCCACGTTGTTACAAATGGCAACTCCCATGAACTTCCCATGGAGATGATAATGAAGATAATTAAATTCCTATGTTCTAGATCGTCTGCTAGTGCAAGTGCAAAACACATATGGACTTCTGTCATATAGTTTTGTGAAAAGAAAAATTTTTCCTCAGTTTATAAGTTATCCAGGGATTTCTCCAACTGACAATTTTTTTCCCCTCTTTTTCGCATGTTGAATCACATTGAACGTTTAATGCATAAACTCAAGACTTCCCAGTCATGAACCACGATACTCAATTTTTTTACTCGATTGTAGGAAATGAACAGATACATATTTAATGTTTTTATCAATTTTTAGGTTCTGCATCCCATGATCAAGTGGCATCTAAGGTTATTGATGAACATCAAACTTTCTATTCAAACTCGGAAATTCCAGCTCCACCAGCTAATACTGCTGTAGGAGGGAAAGCTTCTCTTCAACCACGAAGGACACCAGTCTCTGACAAAGAGATTGAAGCTATTTTGGTAACCATGAACCTCCTCTTTACTGAATTTCTAACGATCGTTTTATTTGTTTTCTTTTTTTTTTTTTTTCCTTTTTTTCCCCTAATCTCTTTTTTTTTTTTTTTTCTAATTCTTGGTTGGCAGTTGGGTGGTTGCCTCTGAGTTTGTGTGACAGAACCATATGAAGAATACGTGTTGAGGAGCTTGCTCTCTCTCTCTCTCTCTCTCTCTCTCTCTCTCTCTCTCTCTCTCTTCATACATATGTACACACATATAACATGCCAAAAATTTACCACGGACATGAATTAGTCCTACTTGCAAATTTTGCAAGCTAGGCCTTGATTGTTTGATGCATGCCAACTGCACCTGGTTGGGGGAAAAACAATGCAAGCTTTTCTCTCATGATTTTCACAAGAATAGTATAATCCGCTCTGGTTCTGGTTGGATAATTGTTAAAGCATTTTGTTTTATTTAAACGAAGTTGTTTTTTAACAATATGCTTAGTAGTTAAGAAATTTATATGAAATTAACGTTAACACTAACACAAAAGAAATATATTTTAAGTACGTTCTGTATTGCTTGAGTTTGAAAATTATTATGTGAGTTCAGTTTCAGAATTTCAATTTGGAGACGCCCCTTAAGAGCAGAATTTTCATAAGCTGTTGCCTGGCTCGAGAATTATTTTGCAATTTCAATGTCCAAATCTTATTTTGCCATTTCTTATTAACCTAATTTGTATATTTCAGCATTTTTTTAAGAAATTTTAAGGAACAGGTGAAGCTTATGAGAAAACTGAAAAACGCTAATCAAACTACAAAAAAGTGCAATTAACTTTTATCTTCATTTTATTTTCATTTTATTTT
>JAJIYU010006452.1:0-20588 GCA_030144865.1 Tinospora cordifolia
TTTATTTATTTATTTATACTAGAGTATCTAGGGTAGGTCTTGATCTTCTTGAGCTTCAATAGCAAACACTTTGGCCTGGTTTTGCCCATGACCCTGATTTTGCCCCTAGTTGGCATTTTGTTGTTGCTGTCTGCCCTGAGAACAATAATTCTGACCTCTTTCCTGAGTGTTCTGTGGTTGCTGCTGTTGGGGAGCTTGGGTTGGTGCAGTCGGGCAGTCTCTAGCAAGATGGCCCCTCTACCTGCACAAATAACACAACCCCAGTCTCTTTGCTTGCTCCCTTGCCTCATCCTTATTTTGTCCTTGCCTTTGTGGAGCCTTACCATTCATGTGTTTCTTGCTGGACCCTTGTTGGTCTTTCTCATTTCCGGGCCTCTTGTTATTTCCCCTTAACCATTGTTCCTGGTTGAGTTCTTGTTCCAGGATTAATGCTTGTTCTACGACCTCCTTGTAGGTTCGAAGGTCCAATGCCATTATCATCTTTCGGATCTCAAGCTTGAGACCCTGCGAAAACCTAATGACCTTCATTCTCTCTCCCCTGATTAAATCTGGAGAAAACTTTGCCAACTCTGTAGTAGCTAGCTAGTTGGATTTTTTTTTTCCAACAACACGCACAGCACAACTTCTCTTCGCACGCACCAGATCGCACTAGCAAATGCACGCCCCAGCAGACGTTCAACAATGCTATTTTGTTCCTCTTTGCAACCAGTAAAGACACAACAACAGCAGATCAAGTTTTAGCTGTTATGCCTTGTTCCTCTGTTCGTTATTCACCAACTCACACCAACGCACAACAGCAAGCGACACACCAGCTGTGGTGTTTCTTCTTTATGGACGAGATGCAGTGGCAAATGGCGAACAATAGCAGCTGGAAAACGCATAGTAGAAGGCACACCAACATGGAGTGCAACTGCACACCACAGATCATGATTTTCGTCTGTTTGTTCATCCAAATCATAACAAGCTTGTTCTTCTTCTTCTTTGCTAACCACGAACCATCACTGATTGCCAGTAGCTGGACCCCCAAATCACGCACCAGCAAACCACAAGGATGCACCAGCAGCTGGAAAAATGAAGACACACTAGTAGCTGCACACAAGATCACGCACCACGGACAACAAGGAAAAAAAACCAGGCGAGCTTGGGACTTTTGTAGTTGTTTTTTTTATTGGCAGATCCAATAACTACAACTTGGATCTTTGGCCAGCAACCCAAATCTAGCGTAATTGAGCTTAAAACAAAACCAGATCTTGGCTGGTTCTAAGGTGCACAAACTAGATCTGGCTGGTTTGAGCTTGTGAAGGTGATTGGTGCTTGATACAACATAAATCTTGGCTGGTTGTGTAGTTCCGAACCAGATCAGTGATTTTGAGCTTGTGACGGTGATGGTTTGGCGGTGTCACTGGAAAATCCAGCAAGATTGAGGAAGGATCCGGCAAGATTGAATAAAGATCCGGCGAGCTTGAAGATTAAAGATGAAGAACGGTTTGAAGAACCAGATCCATCGAGATCTGGGCTTTTTTTTATTCTAAGACTTGAATGAATAGCAAAAGAAGAACAATGAACCCTTTTTTTTTATGTATGTGCTTTGTTTGAGTGTTCAAAACGTGGAGTAATTGCATTATGTATATGAACATACTTATGTATATCTGATATATATATATATATATATATATATATATATTCTTCAAATCATACTCTTGCATCCTTTTTTTTTCATGTGTGTGGTAATATTATTATTATATATATATTTTTTTCAAACAGATTTTTTATTTTATTTTATTAACCTCATAATATTCAAAATACATATCTACATTATCAAAAATATATATGTATATCTATATGTTTTTTTTTCGCTACGTGCTCGCGTTTGAAAATTTTTAGGCAATTACAATCTACCCTCCTTTAAAGAATTTCGTCCTCGAAATTTAAAAGTATAAACACCTGTATGATGCTATTTTGTCAAGTGTTCCTAGTGAACAGGGTTGGGTATTTAGTCCGCATCTCGCTCGACACAAAAACTCTGTTCCCCAACCTCAGTATACCCTCTACATCAATTCTAGAATCTGTATGCTTGCCTTGCCTAATACCCTCTGTGAGATCAACGATCCACTTGTCACCTTTCTGCTCTTCTCTAATTTGGTGTAATAGGATAGGTTAGCAAGTCATAGCATACAAGTATGCCTGTTTCTCATCTGACGAAATACCCAAGTTGTATTCACTAATTAATTGGTACATCTGTCCTCTATCCTCATCCTTCTAGCTAATTTTTCTACTGAGCACATCAACCACCACATTGGCCTTGCCCGGATGATTACGTAGCTGAAAATCATAGTCTTTCAAAATTCTATCCACTTTCTCTGTCTTAGATTTAATTCTTTCTGTGTATAAACATATTTCAAGCTCTTATGATATGAAAATAGATCAAAGTTCTCCCCGTAAAGGTAGTGTCTCCACATCTTCACGGCAAATACAATCGCTGCCAACTCTAGATCATGGGTAGGGTAGTTCCTTTCGTGGATCTTCAATTGCCTTGAAGCCTGCGCTACTACCTTTCCCTCTTGCATCAACACCGCACCTAATCCAATCAACTAAGCATCAGTGTATTAAGTGTACCTCACACCATGAGTAGGCGTGACTAGAACGAGTGCTGGAGTTAACCTTTTCTTTAATTCATGGAACACTTGTTCACACTTATCATTCCAAATGAATTTTTCTCCCTTTCTGGTTAACTTAGTCATTAATCCAGCTAATTTTGAAAAATCTTGAATGAACTGACGGTATTATCCAGCCAAACCCAGGAAGCTTCTAATTTCTATCACAGTCGTAGGTTACTTCTAGTTTGATACTGCTTCTACTTTCTCAGGGTCTACTGATATTCCTTCTACTGAAACCACATGGCCAAGGAACTTAACCTTTTCCATCCAAAACTCATACTTGCTGAACTTGGAATACAATTCATTTCTTCTCAATACTTCCAAAACAATATTCAAATGCTCAACGTGTTCAGCCTCTGATCTAGAGTAGATCAAGATGTCATCCACAAATACTACAACAAACTGATCTAGGTGCTGTTTGAAGACTCTGTTCATCAGATCCATAAATGCAGCTGACACGTTGGTCAAACCAAACGGCATCACAGTGAACCTGAAGTGCCCATATCGAGTTTTGAAAGCTGTCTTGTATATTTCAGACTCTCTAATCGTTAATTGGTGATACCTTAACCGTAGATCAATCTTGGAGAAATGAGCGGCTCCCCTCAACTGATCAAATAGGTCCTCTATTCTAGGTAATGGGTATTTGTTCTTCATCGTTGCTTGGTTTAACCTCCAGTAGTTTACACACAGTCTCAAGGATCCATCCTTTTTCTTCACAAATAGTATCAGAGCTCCCCATGGCGACTCGCTAGGTTAGATAAATCCCTTCTCGCGGAGCTCATCTAATTGTGTCTTCAATTCAATTAGCTCTACTGGTGCCATTTTGTAGGGTGGAATGGCTATGGGATCAGTGCCTGGAAGCAATTCGATTTTGAACTCCAATTGTCTATGTGGTGGGAGTCCCGATAAATCATCAGGGAACACATCTGCATATTCCCTCACTACAGGTATATCCTGTATTTCCTTGGACTTTTCACTATCCTCTTCTAGTAATTGTTTAAAGTCTTCTTTCTGTTTAATAGAGTATAGTATGGCTAACATAAGACTCCTTGACAATCTATGTATGTCTCCATTTATCTTCAGTACCTCTCCAAATGGTAGCTTCACCGTCACCCTTCATCTCTGACAATCAATATGTGCTTGACATTGGGTTAGCCAATCCATGCCCAATATCATGTCATATCCATGAAAATGGAGTGTACAGAGATCAACTGAAATCAGCTTGTCTCAAAACCTAAGGTTACACCTACAGTATTTCCTCGAACTCACAGTAGTTCCTATGGGTGTGGTTACATCTAATGTTACTGGCAACGAACTCGTTACCAATTGTAACCTATCTAATAAGTTCTCAGAAATAAAGGATCTAATGGCACCTGAATCAAACAAAACTTGGATAACAATGCCAAACAAAAGAAATGTACCTTCCACCGCTAGGGTAGGATTTGCCTGGGTGTCTACAGCATACAGCTGTGCTTGGTTTCTCTTTTGTGGCTGGGACCGTGGCTGTTGTTTCTACTGTGGACCCCTACTCTGTCCACGTGTCTACTGCAACTGCTGACGAGTGGGAGCTGTTGCCCTGGTAGGGCAATGTCTAGCCAAGTGTCATCTCTGATTACATTGAAAACATAACACCTGTTTCTTAGCCCTCTCCCTTTGATCATCAGTAGCACGGATGGGTCGAGTCTGCTGAGTCTGTTGTCTATCATGAGTTTGAGTCTGGCTCTGTGGCTGATGTGCTCTATACCCCTCTTGTCTACTCGGCCTCTTCTATGAAGGTCTTGTAGCCTTCTCTGACCTAGTCCCCTTCTTAACCTTCAATGCCTGCTCAAACTCCAAGTCTCTCTCCAAGATCTGTGCATTCTCCACAGTATCCATAAAGGTCGTCAACTTAAGTAGTGCCAAAATCTTTCTTATTTCCACTTTCAAACCCTCAATAAAACGATCCGTCTTGGACTGCTCATCCATGACTAAAGTAGGAGCAAATTTGGCCAACTCTATAAATTTATGCTCATACTCTATGACCGTCATAGTCCTCTGCTTTAGGCTGACAAACTCTTACTGCAGTTGTCTCTTTCTTGTAGTGGAGAAAACCTTACTGTAAAACCTTATCTTGAATTCCTCCCAAGTCATGACTATTTGATCAATGGTGTGGTCATTCATAATCATCTCCTACCAATGGTAGGCTGGCCCTACCAACTGATGCGCTGCCAGTGCTATTTTCCTGGGTCCATATGCCCCCATAGTGTCTAGGTGCTTATTCATCTCTGTGAACCACTTGTCGGCTACCGTATAATTACCAATCCCCTCAAAAGTACTAGGACGTAGCTTTTGGAACTCCACCAATAGGTCCTTCTGCTCCCTATCAAACCCAACAGGTCTACTCTGTGGTACTGCCTCCGTGGAAGTGGATCCCTGATGGGCTTGAGGCTGAGTCTATGCTGGTGGCTCTGTTGATAACTGTGGCTGCACCTGTGGCTGTACCGGTACTGATGGATGTGGTGATGCTAATGGCTGCTGGGTCTTCATAGCCTGCTCCACTACCCTTTGCATCATCTCAGTGATGGCCTCTGGCGTCAATGTAACCACTACCAGTGCCGGTGTCACAGGAGTACCCTCATCACTATGCCCCATCTCGGCTCCATCCCTGCCTCTGACCGCCCTTCTCCTGGGTTTACCCCAACCTCTCGGCATTATCTACAAGCAAAAATTTATTTTAGTATGCAATAATTTGACTTATTGAAGCAGAAAATTTTTCACATCCAACAATACCCTTTGCGTTATCGTGCTACCGTGACTCTAAATTCAAGTCTCTAAATTTTTGATTTGTTTCTGTGGCCTAGGGTTAATGCTTCTAAGTAAACAATAATATGTTTGTTTCTGGGTACAGGAATTTGTGTATCAATACTCAAATTAATCATATCACTCATATAACATACAAGCACACAACAACCATTCAAATAATGCACGCTGGCATAATGGAACTAAACAATTCCATTACGGCTAATATAACTCGTCAAATCCTGGTCTCTAAGGATGACACAAGACCCACCGTACACGACTGTCTCATACCAGTAGAATACAGTGCGTGCAAGTTCTTCCAAAAAGTCCGTTCATTGCCCATTACAATTTTGCAAGTGTCTCGCTCCTTAAGGCTGACGTAAGACCCACCATATGCGATCGTCCCATACCAGTAGAATACAGTGCGTTCAAGTTCTGCCCAAGAATCGATCACTCACCATACATGGTCCGTCAGTCTCCGAGCCCAAGGTTCTTCTATACCACCAAATCCCTATGCGTCCCATACCACATAGAGACCAAGGATACAAGATTATCCTGATCTCATGTCCTGACCAAAACAAGTGTGTTACGTACACATTATCAGTCTCTAGCTTATATCCTAAAAGCTTTTATTTAATTTTATGATCTATTGTGCCTCCCTGGCAACACCTAGTCTCTAACTAGACGTATGGTCTCAATACTTGGCTAGCTGATTTGTCTATTGAATCACCAAGTTCAAACTCTATTTCACTTTTATGTGATGCCATCGCTCCCGAGTTTTGGACCTTTCCTGAATAGAACTTAACCTATAAGGCCACTACCGAAGTAGAGCTCAACCTACAGGGCCACTACAGTACTTTAATCCTACTGCGATCAGTAACTCGAGCACGTTGACATCACCTAAATCTTTTCTAGACTTCTATCCACCTCGTGGATTGATTCTACTCATTTTATCCATTTTTCGAAGTCAAATCTAGTAGAAATTCTTTTCCAGTGAAATCAGATCTAATAAAGTTTTCATTTATGTGAAAAGTTCTCTTTCTGATAGAATCAAATTCATTCTGTGTAAGTTTCAACCTAGTATTTTTTTTGGTAATTGGGCTCTGATACTAGCTTTGTAACACCCCCGCCCCCAGTTCATTCCTTGCGGGTTCCCTTGCGCCGCGCTGGCTCAAAAAGTGCGCCCATTCAAACTGGGGAAGTCGCCGCCACATTGTTTGCCGAGAGCTAGAGCGCTACTCTGATCTATTCTCAAATTCTATTTCTTTTTTTCTGGTAATAATAAAATCACTTTAAATCGACATGAATTTATTTTTTTGAAATTACTTCTAAGCAAATAAAATGGATAAATGCAATTTCAAATGAAATGAAAACATTGAGTTCAAATTTAAACAACTTAAAAATCTTCAAAATAATCCCAAAACATTTAGTAACATGTAAGATGTTTAGAACAAAAGGAAAGAAAAGGGGCATATGCCTAGTTCAGTCAAATACAAAAATAAAACGCGCAGCAAACACTAACAACCTCCTCAGCGAGGTTTCAAAATAACTGAGTCCTCCATGATGTCCATCGACTCGTGCTGTCTCAAGAATCACCTGAAAAAGAAAAGGGGTGAGCTCGAAAGCCCAGTGGATCATATCGTACATCACTAGCATTATTCAGACCAAAATACCAAACATGCAAACACTTTTATTACATTAGGGCATTTTAAACACTTCATTGTTTTTCGTTGTAGTTAAGACCGAAAGGTTTATGGCCTCAGTGTCCCCTTCGTGGTCCAGGAGCGAATCCAGAGGTACCGCCTGAGGGTCGGTTACCTTTTGGGACCCTGGCGGGGGCCTGAGGTTTGAAGTGACATCCATCCCGCTGCCAGTCTAGTTGAGGACACCCAACCCGCTGCCAGTAGCTGGACCCCCAAATCTCCTAGTTGTGTCAGGCCACATCCCATAATACAACCTATTGTATAAATAAATTGATTCAAGAAATGGATAATGGAAACCTTGGGACGATAAATTAACTGAAAAGAGTTTAAATTAATATTAATAATGACAACCAAATGGAGGTCCCATGGCCGAATATGAAATAATGAAATAAAATCAGAATACAATTACTAACACTCTAAACCCACATGCCTGGACTACATGCCATAATTAAAAGACATAACTCGGAAGGCCTTATCAGTAATGTCGACTGCTGCTACGAAGGAATAATTGACTGTTTGTTAGCACAAACTCCATCACTGATTACCTAAAAAAGATTAAAAATGGGATGAGCTCAAGAGCCTAGTGGATCATACATAGTATATTTCAAACATTGTTAAAGTCAAAATATAGAACAAGCACACACTTATCCCTACAAGGAAAAAAACATTTTATAGCTTGGTAAAAACAATATCAGATGTGATAGATAACACTTTTTGGCACGTTGCGACAGCCTATGCTATTAAAAGTTTGACACTCACAGAACGTTTGGGAGGCGCAACAATTGTACAAGTTTTATAACACTCAAAAAATGCTATAAAAATATGACATTCATCGCGTTTATAGAACGCTATAGTGTAATGATTTTATAGTGTTTTTAAATTGATATAGTGTACACATGTTATAACATTTTTAAATTGCTATGGTGTACACATTTTATAGCGTTTTTAAATTGCTATAGTGTACACATTTTATAGCATTTTTAAATTGTTATATGCAATAGTGGTACACATTTTACAACCTTTCGTTAATGCTATAACAAGATAGAACTAATAATGTTTTATACACGCTATCACAATGTGGAACTCATAAAGGACAAACATAAAAAATTATAGTTGCTAAAAATTTAGCTCAAACACTATAATTTTATTCAAAAATTATAATTGTTAAACTATTATAATAAGTTATTTGTTTGGAGTGTTTGGTAACAACTCAAATTTATACAAAAAAAAGAGAATAAGATTACATTTGGTATCCATGACCAGCTAAGAATAACATGTTCATCTTTTGCTTGGTTTGACTTATTTGCAAAAAATGAGGTTTGAGCATTCACCTGTTATGCGCAAATGCACTATTCAGATTCCACACAAATTAAATAAAGGTATACACACACATACACACATACCTTGGCAATATTGTAGATTTCAATCTTATGATCTGGAAGAATGCTGATAGACCAAGCGGGCACTGTGTATTGGTTGCCTTGGATGCTAATGGTTGCATCAACAGTCTCATTCACATTGCCAAAAAAACAACTTGTAGTTCCATCAAATCCTATTCAAAGTAGAAAGATCTTCTAATGCCCTCTGAAGATGCAAGGGCACAACAAAAATGATGCTATTAAGTGAGGGATTCTTACTTCATTGCATCTTACACAACTACTAGCATAGTTTCTCAAATGAAACAACAAGACTGAATCACAAGCACTCACCAAGCCTAAACATGGAAGAATGGGTAATTATACATTAATTTGAGAAGACTTACCATCTCAGTCAACGCATCTATAGAAAACTTCTCATGGGAGGCAAAACAAGGTACTTCTTGGGCAAGTTCCTCTTTTGATTTATCGAAATGTGTTTCTAATATCTCAGGTAAAAAAAAAGCATAGGCAGTTGAACCCTTTTTTAGCAAATTCCATAGCTACCCTCTACTCTCCATGATGCAAAATAGAGGAAAAAACCCAAATAACAACAAAACTTTGAGGGTTATTTACTAGTGAGAGGTGAAATGCCAGCATCCCAACGCTGTAAACATTATAAGCCACTTGAGCAATTATACGTATGTTAGAAAGGGTAAGACATTAAATAATCAACAATTTGTAAGACGATAAAATAGTCAAGACATGACACAGAAGAATGTTTCGCTACCTATAACATTATACACAAAAATGTACATGAAACACACATACCCCCCTATCATGTGCCAAAACAAGTATAGTATGAACCACAGACACATAACTTCCTTAAATTTAACTGGTTATGATCCTATCTACAAATGACTATTAAAGAGTTTCTATTGAATTGACTGGGTTGACAAATCATATGATTCACCAATTGAAACCACAATTGTGAGGCCCAAACTACATAGGCTATAGGAATCCATCTGCAGGTTGTCTTGGTCACCAAAAATAATTAAATTGTAGAACAATATATAAAGATAGTATTACCAAGATAACACTAGGCACAATCATGTCTCATTCTTGGATGAGGAAATCAATGGTGGGCCACTTACAAAAATAATTTTCTTTAATTTTGTGTTGTATGCTTTCAATGCCATTGAAACAAAGACAACATCAAAAGTAACTCCGCAAAGTAAGAAATATAAATGCTCCATTATAGGTCCCATGCTTAGATAAAAAGGGGCATTAACTAATTACATGTAACACCCTGGGCCCCACTGTGACGATATTATCCCCCTTTAGACACGCCCAACGTGGGAGTTTTGTTCTTGGCATGTGAGCCCAACTCACACCCAAAAGGCCTTGTCACAAGGTCGTTACCCGGGCGCACTTATAAACCAGACATCCCCCTGAGGTCTAGCCGATGTGGGATTATTTAACCACCCCCCTTTGGAGGCCATCTCGTCCTCGAGGTGCACACCCGTTACACTCAGGGTTGGCTTTGATACCACTTGTAACACCCTGAGCCCCATTGTGACAATATTGTCCTCCGTTAGACACGCTCAGTGTGGGGGTTTTGTTCCTGGCATGTGAGCCCAGCTCACACCCAAAAGGCTTCATCACAAGGTTGTTACTCGGGCACACTTATCAACCTGAGTGTAACAGGTGTGTATCTCGAGGACAAGATGCCCTCCAAGGGGGGGTGGATGAATAATCTCACATCGACTGGACCTTAGGGGGATGCCTGGTTCATAAGTGCACTTGGGTAATGACCTTGTGACGAGGGCTTTTGGGTGTGAGCTGGGCTCACATGCCAGGAACAAGATCCCCACACTGGGCATGTCTAATAGGGGACAATATCGTCACAGTGGGGCACAGGGTGTTACAAAATGGTATCAGAGCCGCCTCTGAGTGTAACAGGTGTGCATCTCGAGGACGAGATGGCCTCCAAGGGGGGTGGATTGTAATAATCCCATATCGGCTGGACCTCAGTGTTAAGATTGGGATATGAGTGCATATGTGGGTGTTCACTAGTGTCGAGGCCTTTTAGGGGTGGCTTGGGTTTGAGTCTCTCCAGGAACAAAATCCCCATGGTGTGTTCGTGGCTAAGTGGGGACAATATTAACACTTGGGGCCCCACTGTGATGATATTGTACCCCATTAGACACGCCTATTCGTGGGATTCGAACCTTGATTCTGGGGGTCAAATACAAGGTGGGGAAATAGTTAAGAAGTTTCTTTAGAGTCGGAGGCATCGCAAACCAGGATAACACAAGAAAATCTACAGCAACATAAAATGATAAGAAAGAGAATGACCATAAGAATAATAGCCCATAGAGGAAGATAGTGCAGAAAACTATATTTAGACATAAAGAGACAAATTAGACTGAACCGAACTTCCAAAACTCGATGATGAGAATTGGAATGAAATCTCTTATTTATAAGCCCGTGGCTTCATCATTACAAGGATACAATAATACAAAAAAAGACATGCACACCTAAAGCAAAGGACAATAATATGACTTTGTGAGCTGGAGCAAGAACACAAGCACATGGACTAAAGCAAAGGACAATAATACAACTTTGTGAGCTGGAGCAAGTACACAAGCACATGGACTAAGGAAAATAATAAATAAACTTTGTTGACCAAAAACAGATTCGGATAAGGGCAATGCCTAGTCATCATCATGAGCAATAGGAGTGTCAGAATTTGAGTCATTGGTAGGCCATGGATACTGATTAGTTGAATAAAGGGAAAAATATTTAATGGAGCTGACAACATCTGAGATGTGATGTGGCTGATGATGCAGAAACTGAGCAAATAGTTCCTTGAGTTCCACATAGAGATGGTTATCGGCCTGACTCAGGCTTGCTTTACCATACAGGAGTGCGACATACTTTGGCCGGTAGCTTCATGGATTCCACGCATCAAGATGAGAAGCTCGATTCCATTGTATCAGGTCATGTTGAAACTGATAAAAGAAATGAAAATTAGGCCACCAGGGGGTTTCAAGAGAGTGTGGAGGAGTTTGAGATCCATAGGGTAAATGGGCATAGAGATTATAGTAAAGGAGATTAGGATAAGATCGACGGATCTTGAAGTGGAACTGTTGTTCACAAGAAGCAAGAGGATTATCTCCAATACGAGTGTGATCAGATGGAGAAGTGAGGGGTGCGTAAAATATGACAGTAAGGTAATGAAAATGCCATTCTTGAAGAAGTTTCAACCAATGCTGATGATTAGTAAAATGCAGAAGAAACTTGTAAAATCAAGTATGATCAGGATCTGGTCTGGAATATCGACAAGGGGGTTGAGTATTAATAATACTCATTTGGAACAGATAAGCCCGAATACAATTTTTATTAAGAAAAAATCCAATCCACCAAGATTGGATGATGATCATCAAAAAACAATAAGCCACCTTTGGGAAATGATAATAAGAAGGAAGGCGAAATGGAAAAAGGAAAGGAAAAGTAGGATGGGGAACATGACTAAAGATCATTCCATGGTTCTTTGTAATGTTTTTCAAATAGCTGTCAATTTTTGGTTGAGCATGTAGGCCCAAGAGGCACATGATGTACAAGAGCTTGTGGATCGTTAGTAAACCAATGTCTTTTAGCAACAACTTCATTTGTTTTTGATGTCATCCAATTTATCAATTTGCACTTTTGATTGTGCTTGTTGCAATTACCATTCTACAATGATACACAAAAACAACATTAAAGATAAAGTCCTCAATATTTCAACATTTAAAATAAAAAGTAATATATTCTCATAATATCATTACCAAGGAAGAAAGTACTATTGTTGGGAAGTTATTCGTAGTTGATGGACTTAAAACCTATATATGATACCTTTGTTAGCATAATAATTTCAAAATTTAGACTAAAAGTAAAACAATAATACTTGGTTTTTTAATTGTTCAATGGTATCTTGGTTTTTTGCTTTTTCAATCAATGATACTAAAATTAAAACTTCTATTTTAAAGGAGAAAAAGTTTCTAAAATCCAACATTTATTTTATTTCAAACAACCACTATTAAACCACATTTGAGATCTATGGATGAAATTGAAACCAAAAATAGAAAGTTGAAACATAGAAACTACCCTCACATAATGAAATGTGTTTTAGCCCATGGAAAGCGCTTTAGCTGCCTAGCTAGACCGTGTTTTATAACTTGCCTGAAACATTGTCTAAGCAATACAATACTCTATTGGAATGCATTTCACTATTATTGAAATGTGTTGTAGGTGTTGATTATGTAAATGATTACTTTATGAATGGATAGAACAAACCAGCATAAATAAGGAATGTCAATGTAGAACCTGAAAAAGGAAAAACATAAGAGAAAGAAGGAAGGGAGGAGAACCGATCAAGAAGAAAGAATAGAGTTTGTTAAACAAAAACAGAACATCTTCTTCAGTTCTGGCTTCTCTCCTTTATCCCCATGTCTTTATTATGATCAAATTTAAAATGTAAATCAGTGAATGAATTCTGGACTTACTTGGTTTCTTTCCTAGTTTACCTTTCAGATTGTAACCAAATATTGCACATAATAGCTCTTACAATTTAGCTCATTTGGAGGCAAGAAATGATAGAATTGTCAAGAATAAAGAGGTATCCCGTAATCATTTGTGTAAGAAAGTAAATAAGATGATTGCTGGTTTTCTAGAATTAGAGTCAAATCCAAGAAGAACACACACATCACACAGATTTTGTATCATTGATGACAATGATTAGGTAAGTAGTCAATGGTCTCTTTTTTGTTTAGCAGTTTGGAACAAAAAGAATCTTAATGTAGGTGCAGGATGAGTCATGATGATTGATGATAAGGGCATGCTCAGATTAGTTGAAAGTAGAAGAGGTAGTAGGAAAAGGCTTAATTAGAGTATTGATAAGAACGTCAGAATGGATCTCAAATATGAAGGTGTATAGCAATTGCCAGGATTGTGTAGAATCTCCAAGGCTCTAGCTCTTCATCCTTTCATCTTGAGACAATCATCAAGGATATTTCTAGTCTAGTAAACCAGTTCCATAGTAAATGTTTTTCCTCTTTCAATAAATCAAACTTTTCTCTTCCTAATAACCTGACTTCCTATGCGTTGTATAAATCAAAGTCTATCATTCTTGATGGATTTTCTGTAAAGTCTAATGTTTGTTATATGGTAACAAATGGTTCGACCTAGATTTTACCACTTGTAATCATGCATGATTAAATTTATTTTTCTTGTTCTGTAATTTATTAACAGTTGATGCACTTGTGAAATTATGGATACTAGGAAACTTTTCATGCCTTCAATCCATCTAAAATGAGTGCAACATATGGGATTGTTGTCATAGATATTTCACAACTATTTGAATTTACTTTATTGAAACAAGAGTATTATAGAATTTATGACTATCTAACAAACATATTTCTCTAATTTTTAGGGTAAGAAGAATCCAATTACAGAAAATCCATCATTTCCCAAACCTAAATTGATGTTTGATCTAATAATGCTCTATTTTGTTTTTTATTAAATGATTGTGTTTAATCATGATTATTGATTTCCAGCAGACAAGAACGATCTCAGCCTAAACGACCTAAATAATGATTAAACTAAATAATCATGTTTAATAAAACCTAAACAACAATATCACCCTCGTCTATACCCGTGTATTGATTTCCAATAGCAATCTCACCTTTGCCTTCATCTGTGTTGATTCCCAAAGAATGACTACGCCAAAAAGAAGGAAGAAAGAATACTGAAGAAGAATGAAGAAAGAAGAGCAAATAAGAACGAAGAGCAATAAGGAAGAAAAGGAAATGGTGTATTAATTTTCAGTTGCAGTCTCACCTTCCTCTGTATCGGTATATCGATTTCCAAATGCGATATCAATCCCAACAGCAATCTCACGTTTGCCTTTGTCGGTATCAATTCCTAGAGAACGTCTGCGCCAAAAAGGAAGAAAGAAGACCAAAGAAGATTGAAGAAAGTAGGACGAAGAAGAACAAAGAAAGAAGAGCAATAAGGAAAGTGGACTAGATTCCTAGATACCGTCCACACCAAAAAGAAGGAAGAAAGAAGGCTGAAAAAAAACAAAGAAAGAAGGGCGAAAAAGAATGAAGAAAGAGGAGCAAAAATAAAAGCGAATTGTGCTGATAAGGAAGCTAAATGTGTGTTGATTATGAAGAAGAAGGATAAGTGCGTGAACATGGGGAAGAAATCATTCTGTGTGCCAAAATCGTGGTTTAATATATTTGATATGAATTTATGAAGTTATAATATATATTACTTATAATAACTTTTTAAAATGCTATTATTAATCTAAAAATATGTTATAAAGAAAGATAATTATGAATGCTATGTTTAAATTATTTTTATATCATTTTATATATATCATTAGTAGCATTACAAAAAAAGACTATTATTTAATATTATAAAAAACTATTTTTTTAGTGTATCAAACATTAGACAATTGAAACAATTCAATTGTTTTGGGATGTCATTAAGACTGAAAGACTTCACTTTGGTGTCACTCTATTGGTTTCAGATATCATCTACAAGTAACACCCAAAGGGTGGTTACCTATTTAGGACCCTAACTTGGGAGTGAGATCCTCTGTGACTCTCAGTCCCATCTTATCTTTATCATCGACGATGATAGTAGTATCAACCTTAAGAACAATCAATTAGTTGAGAACACCTACGATGACACCAAATTGCAAGTCATCACCTCGATACATAGTTAAAGATCTTTATTACTCTAACTTTTAAGTGAGGCATAATTACAAGTTTCTATGTAACGCTCTGCCTCCCCTACCCGGGCCCATGTGGCTTAGAGGGTGCAATTACAATGCTCTCCCCATTTCCTTCTTTGAATGTTGGGTTGCCTCGGAGGCGGGCTTGTGTCATATTAGCCTTTTCCTTTCAATGTCTCAAAGCCATGAGATTTTCTGAGTGCTTAATTTAATTCAAATAATTCAACAAGGCCAATATTGAGAAAATAAGATCCTTCAATAATATTAGTCAATAAACAAAAAACAAAACTTTAAATCTTCGTTACAATGGAAATTCAAATAGATTGCGCCAACATGCCCTACAATTAATTAAAATTCCTAATCTACGCAACTCTCATGTAGCCTTGATAATTAATGTCCTGAAATATTAAAGAGGAAGGGGTGAGCTAAAAAACCCAGTAGATCATCCTAAATATTTGATTTATTATTCCAATAAAATAAAACATGCATATTAATCACTTTAAAAAGTTTAGATGATTCAAACAGTATATTGTTTTAGTTGACATTAAAGACCGACGAAAAATACGCCCCACTATTCCAACCCTAGGGAGAGAGGTCTATTATTGACATTCAAACCCATCCTAGTAGAGTTGGGGTCAAATCCAAACCCTTTATTTGCCTCACAACTCCGGATTTGGAATACTCATGATAAAAATTCGCCATCATGTCGGTACGTGGTTATAATCTTTATTAATCTTTTAATTTAATGTAAAGCTTAACAATTAAATATAAACATTAATAAGTAATAAAAAAATAGCAACATTACAACATGAAACATAATATCATAGACCATGCATAATTATTTATGCAAGCCTAATCATGCATATTCTATATGACATGTATAATCATATAAATCTAAAGTATAACACCCATGCAAGCATTATTTAAATTGAAACAATAAATTAAAACTTGAAAATCATCTTCACCTCAAAAATGTTTCCTTCTGAACTTTTTTGAGCTCCTCTTAGATCTTTTCCCTTGCTTGTACTAGATTTGTGCAGTACTTTGTTGCTACTACTCCACTAGCTGATTTAGAACAACTCAAGAAAGAAAAATGAGATGCCAAGAGAGAGGCAGAGAGAGCAAGAAGGCTTTTATTAGTTGTTGTTGGGATGAAGAAGGATGAGAGGGGGATGGAGCTTATATAGTCTCCAAGGATAGGATTGGTAATTTTTGGGTATTTTTTTATTGGAACTTTTTCATTTTTCTTACATTTCACGTCCTCCTCGAGCAGAAAACTTTGTAAGATGTGTTTTAGGGATTTTCTAAGGTTTTCTCGTATTTTTTGCGCAATATTTTTGTCTTTTTTTCTTTCCTTTTTGGTCTCTCTCTCTCTTTTTTTTTGTTTTTTCGCAGCGCACGAACTGGCGTGATTCGTCGAATTTGCAATTGCACGATATATATATATATATATATATATATATATATACATACCTACACACACACAAATATATATTTTTTATTTACACATTATCACATACACATTATCACATATATTTACCACATAAATACATATTTCTATTTCTTTCTATTATTCATTTTTAGATTCTTAAAGTTGCACCAAAATTTATTAATAATTTTATTTTTTTCTATTTTTTATACTAAAAAATGTTATAAATTTCTCAAAGTCGAATTGCTTCATCCATTGAGCTTCATACAAAATTATTAAGTATTACATTCTAGCATGCTCATTAAGATCAAAATTTATATATATTAACATATGCAATACTCTAACGATATGAAATCATCATGCATGATATCACAATATGTGTTATTTAGCATACATAACATATCACATGCATTTTAAGCCAAGTGTTCCTCATAATTCTAGTCATACAAGCAACTATTCATCAGATCATTCATGCATGAAATCAGTTAATCATAATCATGATACTATAACACCCTAACTTGTTTTTAGATAAGCATATAAACAAATAATTATGCTCTATATTTAAAACCAAAATAATAATGAAGAGTAGGGTAATCCTCTTCGCCGTAGCCATTGATTCCCTTGAGTCTTTGTGTTGTTATTCTAACTTGTATCGAGTCTTCAACCTTTAAATATTTAAATCATTAGTCTTAGGGATTAAAACAGTCTCTAGTGTTTTAAAATATGATTTAATGATTCTTTACCCAATATAACCCATAGTGTATCAAGGATGGCCTATTAGAAGGGTCAAAGTGTTGACTTGTTTCTGTATATCGCAATAGAGAAAAGGGGTGCCACAGTAACCAGAAGCATAAATAAGAAATGAGGAAAACATAACGCATTACCATGGTAGTACTTTGTGTTACTGTGGTAACCAGAATGATCAAGTAAGGGAGGGACACACTACCATAGTAATGTATCACATTATTACGGTAACTATAACAAAATCATGCTATTGTGATGGTTTTATTCCATCTCTTCTTTTCCCATGAATTTAACATCCTAATATCCTCAATTTAATGTTAACAGATAAGGGTTAGGCATTAGAATAGGATAGAAACATTATACCTTAGCAACGTGCTTGGAATAACTCATTGATGAGTTATATTTTGATAGCGGCTTCTTGGATCCTTTTGGAACTGTTCTGGACTCTGTTTTAATTGTGGGAAACAAGTATGAATATCAGGGCTTGCTAGAAAGTTAATTCTCATAAAGGTAGGGAAAAATAATAGAACCAAGATCATGAGAACAATATATTACCTTGTATACTGGTTTGCTAAGAACCTATGATGGGAAATCTAAGACTTTAGGTGCTCTTCTTCTTGTTTTCTCTTGTGGGACATCTTGGGAGAGAAAATTTAATTCGTCGAAAATCTGTACGAAATTTAATTAAATGAAATATTAATCCTTGGGAATTTAATGAAATTTTTAATATATAGGATTATGTAGCCAAGATGAGAAATGAAATTAATTGAAGGGAATTTGCAAAAATTTTGGTGAAATACATATATATATATATATATGTGGGAATGGAAGAAATTAGAAACACAAGGAGCTTACTATTTAAGGTGGAGATGATTTTTAATTTTTACTTTATTATTTTGATTTAAATATGTAACAACCCAGCTCCCCCGAATTCCTTTCTCTTTCTTTTCTGAGAGCGTGGACCCCACCACTCGGCCAAGAGGCAGGCTAATGTCACTTTATTTCTATTTTCACTCTTTCCATTTTCATCCCAAATCTCTGAGATTTCTTATGTATCATTATGTCATAAACATTCCTTAATAAAGTAACAAGTGATCTTAATAAAAATTTAATCTCATTAATTGGAACAGAAGGGGTACAAAACCTTACTCATGCAATGATTCAGAAAAATAATATTTTAGAAATATTTTAATAAAATAATTCCATATCATTTCCTTTCCAAAATTCAAAGATATATAGCCTTTGTTTCTATTACAACAAAATTAATCTCAAATAACAAACTTTGGGCCAAAGTGCCCTACAATTAAATAAAACTTCTAAAAGAAAATATTTCAAATAAAATAATGTCTATGTGGCTATCATGTTGTTCTGTTTATCAGTTTCCTAAAAAGTTGAAAAAAAAAGAAGGGTGAGCACAAAGCCCAGTAGATCACTCTAAATATTTAATTCATTATTTCAACAATAAGACATACATGTTAGACACTTTTAAACATTATGTGATTCAATCAATTGCTTGTTTAATAGTTGTAGTTAAGACTGAAAGGGGTCAACCTCGGTGTTCACATCAAACCTCATATGAAAGAAGGAAATGACACTTTTTTATGCTAGTTTCAAATGGATCTAGGGCCTTACCCATTATTCAAGTATTTCGGGGCTTTACCCATGTGAACTAGAGACAAACCGATAGTTCTAATCTTAAGAATACCCACAACAATTTTCCATGGAACACTATGCCGGGACATGGTTATAATCTTAATTAATTTTTCATTAAATATATCAATCAGGAATAATAAACTAACATAGTTAAATTCAACATATGAGCATGGTAACACATAGCATAGATCATGGTAGCACATAGCATACATCTTTATTTATGCAAACCTAAGTATGTGAGATCTAAGCATGGCATGTATGATTAATTTCATTGAAGCATGGATATTCAAGCATAATCACACATCAATATCTTATTGAAATCAAAATAATAAATTAAAGCTAAGAAATCACTTCCAATTCAATAGTTTCACTCCTCTGAAGCTTCAGTTGAATCCCTTTCAGATCTCTTCAATTGCTATCACAAAATTTGTGCAGCACTTCGTTATTTGTACACCAACTACTATTTAGAACAACACAAGAAGAGAGAGAGAGAGAAAGCCAAGAGAGGGGCAGATTGGGGGAGAGAGAGAGAGAGCAAGAAGGACATGTTAGTTCTTACTAAAATGAAGAGAATAAGAGCACAAGGTGGTGTTTATATAGAATTTCAGTGTCTAGGAATTGGTTGGTTTGGGTGTTTCCATAGGGGAAACTTGCCAATTGCTCTCTTTTGCGCACAAGAGATGGTAGTGATTAGGGTTTAGGCCAAAACACTTTCCAATTCGTCCATTGCGCACTAATTTTGGATTTTCGTTGTGTGTGACCGTAGTTTGGGGTTTCATTGCAGGATCATAGTCACCATATGAGGATCGCGATTTTGCGGTTCTAGGTCCTTTGAGCTGTAGGACAACAATCTTCATATGGAGGACTGCGGTCTTGCTTTTCTTCTTGGATATCTTGACGCAAGACAGTAGTCCTCCCTTGAGGACCGTGGTCTTGGTTGGTTTTTGACGCAAGACTGTGCTTTCGTGTTTTTTGGTTTGTCTCTACACCATTTCCTTCTATTTTCCATTTTATTTCCAATTTCTTGTATTTCTATACATTAAAACAAAATGAAAGTTGCTAATTACAAAATATGATTAAACAACCTACTATTTTGTCCAATGTATTTTCTAGCATTATTTTCAAATTCTTATTGAATTTCCAAATTTTTTTTAGGTATTACAAAATAAGGGTTGTATGTATGTGATATTCTGACTATGTATGATCAATTATTTTACATGCCATGTTGAAAGTGTATGCTTAGGGTCACACTAACAAATATGTATGCTATGTGTAGTAGATATGATCCATGAGATATTGTTACTATGCTCACATGTTTAATTTTTGTTTAAACTTTAGTTTATTTATATAAATTTTATGTTTTATACTTAATCAAAGATAAATCAAGATTCTAACCACGAACCGACATGAAGAAGGATTTCTTTGTGTGTGTTCCAACCATGCTACACCTTTGATTTAAAACTGGGTGTCAGGATTGACTCCAGA
>JAJIYU010006453.1:0-20617 GCA_030144865.1 Tinospora cordifolia
CATCACATATTCAGCATTAAAATTCAAATAATACTAGAGAGTAGAGTAATCACTTCCACCTCAGTAGTATTTCTCTGAATCCTTGCAGTATTATCTCAACTTGTTTTGAGGTTTTGACCAACAGTCTTCAGGATCTACATTTCGAAAATGTGATTTAATCGATGTCTATAAACAATACCGTATGAATAGTACCGTATATATGAACAGTGCCAAATAGTAACAGTGAACAATACCGTATATATGAACAATAAACTACGTATGTGTACTGAAATGAACAACGACATCTCCCAACTTACATAAAGACTAGAAAGAGTAATTATACCTGCTTTGATCATAAACACGCTCCAATTGCTTCAAAAGAGGCACCCAACGGTAGATCTTCACTACTGCTATGCAGAAACTGGAGTTTTCCCCTTCCTACTACTATATTTGCTGTCTAAAACAGCTAAAGAACAAGAGAAGAGAAGAGAGTAAGTAAAGAAATTCTTTCTTTCTTGCTGAAATGAATTTTCAGAATGAGGGGGGTTTATATAGATTTTTCTGGCAGAAAAAGACGAAACTGTACAGTTGTAAATAGTTTGTTACTGTGGCTACAGTACCTGTTACTGTAGCTACAGTAACCCGCCGAAAGTTATTTTGTCTGCCGACAAAATAGTGACCGTATTTGTGAACAGTAATCGTATATTTGAACAGTAACCGTATTTTTAAACAGTAACAGTAAATTTAAAATTTTTTTTTGAATTTCGAGTATTACAACACTGAAATTGTAGGTATTACAAAATGGTTGCCTACGAAATTTAAAGTTGAATGCTGATTAGTTCGAGGAACTAGAGTGCAAAATGTGGCCAACGATATGAATTGATATCAACACAGATGGTGCAAGATTGTTCAAAGGACTAGTGCAAGGTGAACACATGGTGAAAACATCAGAAATGGACCTGAACATACATAGAGGTGCAAAATGCCAAGTGTTCGAGGCACCGATGCTAGAGAGGCATGGGGTAATTAAAGAACACTAATGAGATTGTAGAGGTAGAATGAAATGGACTTGAAGTAACGTTTGTTCTCATGGTGAAGATTGTGGTCGAGGGACTACAGTTTAAGATTGTCATACGTTGATGCTTTTGATAAGAGGTGAAGGCAGATGAACTCGTGAGACTGATTGAGCAAAATCGACTAGTGGCCAACATGTCAGTTGTTGTGATTATTTCTTTGCAGGTGAAGACATTGGTCGAGGGACCTGAAGAAGCTCAATCAGAGGCAAGGTGCTACCATGGAGGTCAGACAATGATGATGCCGGATAGATCAATTGGGATGAGAATCAAGTGGGGTAGCACTTGAGTTAATTGTTGTTCCAAGATGGAACTTGTTCAAGGGACTAGTGCAAGTAGATGCACAGGGTGAAGGACAACCACAGTGGTGGCAAGCACAGAGGCGCTACACGAGCAAAGAGACCGAATACTTCATTGTTTGTTCAAGGAACTAGTGCTGGAGAGGCATAGAGTGAAGAACAACAATGGTTCGAATGCACATAAAGGTGCAAATACAGATGTGTTTGAGGAACTGATGCTAGAGAGGCATGGGGCGAAGGACCAATATATGACCAGTTGAACACAAAGGTGCAACTTATACGACTAAGTATGATACTAAATGTTCAAGGCATTGATGCTGGAGAAGCATGGGGTGAAGAACATATATTTGAGCTTGATACTGAGATGTTCGAGGCATTGGTGGTAGAGAGGCACAAGTGAAGAACAAATACTCGAGATCATTCACAGAGGTGCAAGTGCAGAAGCGCACGTTGTTATGTTGACCATAATGAGATGCTCGAGGTACTGCTACTAGAGAGGCACAAGGTGAAAAACATAAAGCTGAGATCATGCATAGAGGTGCAGGCACAAAGGGGCAAGTTGTTAAGTTGAACACGTGAGGCATTCGAGGCACCAATGCTAGAAAGGCACATGGTGAAGAGCTGTATTTCGAAGTCAGAATAGGTATGAAGGTGCAAAACACAAAGATGCTAGTGTGGAGTTACAACATGTAAATGCTAACTCATCTGAGGGATATATCAGACAGTTTAAGGTACTGGTGCTAGAGAGGCACGAGGTAAAGAATAGGGTGATGTCATAAGGACGCCAAGAGGGGCAGCTTAGTGGTGCAACCTATAATAAATGTTTTAACAACAAGGAGGAATGCAGTGGTTCTCAAAGTGAGACGTTGAATGAGAAAGAGTTCCAAATTCAAGTTGAGACCGCAAGAGTTGAGGTGTGAAAGTCAACTGGTGTACGAGGGGCGAGACCGAGGGGTGGGGACTGCTATGGAAAAGTTTCAGAGGTAAACACGTCCATAGTGTCAATTGGACATTGACCTTTCAAGTGGGTTAGTCTATAATGGTTACATTTGGACATGTATTGTAACGTAATTAGTGGGTCCATGAAGTTTCTTCGCGATAGAAGTTCGTTTGGCCCATGAAAAGGCCTTGTATGATTGACATCATATTTTGATGTTTTATTTTAGGAGGAGGGAGAAAACTTAGAAGTCTATTATAGGGAGGGATATGGTTCAACTCTTTTGATGATATGTAACGAGTTATCTTTAGGACTACTCCTTGACGCAACCCAAGGGGCTGATTATCTTCATTTTAAAGGGGATGTGGATGGTTCTTATGACTTTGGGTAAGTTATGGGACACAGCCGAGCAACGTGTGGTGCACGGCCCACAGGGACTCATTGTTGAGAATATGATGCCGGTATGCCACTCGATGTTTGTGTTGGGCGTATTGGGCTATCTTGGGCCATCTTGGGCCATCATGCTGGAGTGTGCTCAAGGTAGGATGCACCAAGAGGATTCATCCAATGAGGAATGCGCTCTGGGGAGCCACCCAGAGTGATTACTATAGTATATAATCAGGGGCAACACAATGTACTAATATGCATGAGTTATGCGATAGTCCCAAATGAGTTGGTTGTCTGGGGTTTTGACACATTGTTGAGTTTAAGACATCCGCTGAGCTATTTGAGATGAGTTTGCGTGAATGGTTGGCCAAAAATAGGTGTATTCAAGGCGTTGCACAGACAAATCTAGGGAACGAACGATAAACACGTAACAATAAGACATTTGGTGTGCAAGAAAATGGTAAGGGTGGCAGTTTTGAGAATTTGAAATCCAATGGTGGAAAAAAAACGTGTAAAGACTTTTTTGCGTTAGCATTTTTTTATTTATTCTCTTACGCATGTATTTTTTAATTATGAAAAATTATCAGTAGCCTACGTTGTAAATGACCTTTACAAAAGACGATTTTTACATTGACGCCACATGGACAAGTGGGGTAGCAGTAAATTGGGCATAGTGAGATATAATTTTATAAAATTAATTTTTTTTTTGATAAATAATCAGAAAAAAGTGCAGTTATGAAACTGTTCAATCCGACGACTTCAGCTTATAATTCTCATGCTAACGGGAGCACGGGATCATCTCCCGCACTAGGGTTTAAGCTTCCCCGCCCTTTTGCCCGCTCAAAAAAATTAGAAAGCGGGGAAATGAGAGTAAGGGACACCTGCTTCCTGCATATATTTTTTTTGTACTCCTCAGGTTTCTATTTGTTTCTTAGAGTTCAGGTTGTGACAGTTGGGAATAGCACAAAATGCCCGTTGGAACCCGCGAATTAGCAGTCCTCGGCGAGTTCAAGCCCTTCGGTCTTATTGCCGAAGCTCTGGATGGTAAACCATGCGAAAATGGTGTTGATGATTACGATTACTTCCTCTTCAATCCCGAAGTCACTCGCGAAAAAGATGACAGCTTCGACTACTGCTCATCATCACCATCCGCTTCTTTGGATGGAAGCGATCACGAGCTTTTTGTCCGAGGAAATCGGTAATTCTTGAACCAAACTCTTTCATTTGCTATCTCTGTGAACTAGTTTTCCTTTGTTTGTATTTCGCTGGCTATCTGTGTCTAATAAGTGCGATCGAATTGATTGATATTGACCTCTTCGCGATTCTGATGAATGTGTTGGTATATCATTTTGGATAGTGTTGACTATTTGATGGGATATGGCTTAGTTCTTTTGTCTTTTTGTTGAAATTAGGATTTTGCTTCGTGTTTTGTCTCAGAGTAGATCTGATTTTGCTGGAATTTGTGTTGATGGTGATTTTGAGCCGTGTTTTATGGTATTTCTGTGTTTGTTTGCCGCAGGATAATATGGAGTGCGGGATCAAGAGTTTTGAAGAGATTTACCTCACCGTCTAGGGTTATTAAGGTAATGCTCGCGTGTTTACTTGGATGTTGCGCTTGTAATGTAAATCATTGTTGACGATTGGAAATTCCTTTATGCTTCCTCAAACTCTCATGTCTTTACCTGTTGCCACGCAATTGAAGAGTTAGGATTAGCAGTAAGTTAAATATAAATACACGATGAAATATTCAAACTATTGTTGAAAGATGATTTTGGTGTTGTCAGGTTGATATCTATATTCATTACTTTGGACCTTATTGATGGTTAAATTTTCTTTTCTTTTTTTTTTTGAATGATATTTAAAATTTTACATTCTTTAATGGTAGCATTGATCATCCCTTGCTTCTATTTTTCCTGATTGATTGAGGACAAAAAAGACTGTAAAACTGTACTGAACTATGTTACAGTATTTGTTCTATCATGTTTTCATTGACAAGGCAGGCACGTGTTTCCCCTAATATACTCACTCATACTTGTGTAATTTTACAAACATTAACTTTTCAAAAAAAAAAAAAAGTTTATGTTTTATGTATGCTTTGCTTTGATAAATTTTGAACTTCAATTTTAGGTATGCTGGTGTCGTCTGGGTGTAGCATCAGAACCACTTCTTTGCGCTTTACAAGTTGACACTTTGGCAATATACAACTCATCTGGTCCATATCTGTCTCTCCCTCCCTATCATACATGTTTGTATATTGTTATTTATTTGTTCTTTTTATGTACGGCATGTAAAATAGCTGCCGTCTCTTGGACTTTTTTGTTATTTGACAGTAAGTTACCAATTTCGTGTGGCTTTACATTGCGCTTTCACGAGATGGAAGCATGCTAATTACATGCTTTAAAGTTCTAGCAAATTGCAAGATTTTTTCAGTTACAAATTTTAAATTTGCACAGGTGAGGTAGTTTGTATTCCTCTCCCTCAGATGATTGCATCTATCTGGCCTCTTCCATTTGGTCTTCTCCTTCAAAAAGCATCCGAGGGAAATCATCCTGCTTCTGCTTCTTTCTTAGCTTCAAATCCGTTGATAAATGAGCGTGATTTGTTTCGCTTAAAAAGAGAATTTGGTTACAGTCCCCAAAATAATCTAAATGCAGTCAGTTCCTTCCATCAAACTGTCAAGGAGGATGCGATGAAGCTGTCATCGCATCTGATATTAAAGGATCCACTGGCAGAACCCCAGGTATGAAGGATTTCCTTCTTCATATCACTGATTAAGCCATAATTGTATGCCCATCATGTCATTTGTGTCTTGCATAAATTGTTGGTTTCTAAACGGTCGATGTGTAATTGGTATATGGCCCTGATCTTTGAGAGGTTTTATTTATTTATTTTTTAGTGTTAAAGGGTAAGAGCTAGATAGCATAATCTTTGTCACTTACCTTCTCTCTTTATTGCTTGTCAAGTAAGGATGCCTAGATATATTTACTCATGTTTATCATGAACACCATATTTGCTTCCATGTTTTTGAAATTGATTCTGAGCATAATATATATCTTCTGTAAACTCACAATTCTGGCTTTCCTAACGTGATAGAAAGGGGCCAGATTCAATTCTTTCCCACATGGCACACAACCGTTTGATGTTTGAGATTATTGTTCACATATGATTCTTTTTCAGGCAACGTTTATTGAAGAAAGAGGCCAGCTGAGCACCATGAAGGATTTTGATGAAAGAACAATTTGGACAAACAATTTAGTTCCTCTTATGGCATCATACAATAAAGGTTTTTGGTCTTTCAATTCTCTCCCTTTGGTCTTTTGGAGATTCTAATTGAACCAAGCTTTATTTGATAGTCTATTCTTATTCATTTTTATACCTTTCGGCAGGGAAGATGCAGCACTCCTTGTGGCTAATTGAAATTGGTAATTCCAATCTTGGAACTGCCTGTGGAAGCTCCTCCGAAGTGGTTCCTGCTGGAATATTATCTGAACAGTTCTGTTTCCGAAGAATTTGGCAAGGAAAAGTTGCCCAAGCTGCTGCTAGGAAGGTTTCATTTTTCGTCCTTTATAAATTACTAATTCCTGTACTGAAATCTTAACTTGGGAAAAATGCGAACTTTAAATGAAAAAAATAATGGAGAAATCCTATACTGCAATGTGAAAGTCATCCATTGCTATGGATTTGGAAAAAAAAATGTATGTAATTGGTTTTGGACAGCATCCGTTGGGCATTTCTGTTTTGTTGACTTACGTAGATTCAAGCATTGCTTTCCTATACTTCTTATTTATTGGATGGAATTCATGTCCCATAGAAACTCATTGTAGCTTTGTATGAATTTATTGAAAGTAGTGAAAGACTTGATAAGGAAATAGCTCTATGAGAAATCCAAAAAAAATAATTGAACATTGGAATATGAGCATTCTCTACATAGTGCCGCTAGCATATTGCATAATGAGAAATGCTAAGCGGGTAGAAAGCATTGCGTCAATTGCTAAAACATCTGATGTGGCAGCTTCTATAACAGATTGCAGATTATTGTAGGGGGTGCACTTTTGATGGGTTTAATTTTCAGATTTAATGTGGCAATGTGGCAGTCTTGTGCATTGGCTATGTCCTATAGTTGGGACAGAATTTCTAGTCCTCCCAGCACTGCTTCTTGCAGGACACTGTGAGTCATATTTTGATTCTAACAGTGGTCTTATTGATTCAAAATGTGCACGTGATACATGCAAAATCTTAGCATTTCCATACCAAAAAGCTCAAGTACAAATATCTTTTTTTTCTTAGACAAGGTGAAAGTGCGAACTTCTTTAGTCGCCTTGTTTGTTTATGTATTCCAGTTAGCAACTCAACACAACATAGATCAATTCAGCTTTTCAAATCCCTGTTGCAACTACATTTGGTCGTTTACATGAAGCTTCACCATCTACTCCTATTCATCCAGGGCTAAATATTTAGTTCTATTGAAGTAACCATGTCTTTCTTAGTTTCTTGAATTATGTTATTTTATGCCTTTGTTCTTCTTTATCTTTGCCAATAATATATTTTTCTGTGCCTTCCTAAGTTACATTTTTTATGGGCTCTGTGGTATTTACTTCAAGGCTATCTTAGTTCACTCATTTTATTTACTCCTGTCATTCCTCAAATAATTTTCATTTGATCTTTTAATCTCTCCATTTTGAGATTCACATTTTTGTTTATTATACTTTATTGATGTGTTGTTTCTTTATTGCTCAATGTTTTGTTTCATAAATCATGGTTGCCCAAAAGTATCCATATGGGAGCTTTTCTTTCAACTTTAATGAGATGTGTCAGTCACAAAGTATTAGTATTCCACAAGTTCTTAACATTAAGCTACTATTGCTTTTATGTTGCCATCTATTTGTCTTTTCCATGTGTGCTAAATTACATTATCTTATCATTAGAAAGTCTAACAGAAGAGATGAACATCGGAGTTTTGCTCATATACGGCCTCCTTAAGAAAAACCTATAATTTTTGTAAGATTCAATTGGTATTCAGCAATGTGCTTTTAAGGTGATTGCATGAGTTTGTATGTTTTCGCTTCTTATAAGCAAAGATTTTTGTCTTTTTGTATGACTTTTAGTGGTCTACCTTGATGGTTGTCATATTTTGTCCCTATAGAGCCTGCATTCTTATGATTGAAGTGTTATGCCATGTTCAGTGAAGCTGTCATTGTCTAGAAGTGCAGACAGTTTCAGGTTTCTGCCTATTTGGTGATGACATCTGCTTGCTATCTGTAGTAGTGTATATTATCATATGCAATTTCCAATCATGTGTAGTCTCCATGATCAGCACTTTCTATTGGCTGCAAACTGTATCTTGCTCAGGTATTTTTGGCAACAGATGATGATGGGGTGCCTATGATATGTTTTCTTCTCCAAGAAACAAAAGGGCTACTCTCCATCAGGCTCCAAACTGTGGGGATGAATAATGAAAATCTCTTCGATATCAAACCTGATGTCAGCTGGAGTATTCCTGCGATAGCTGCTGCTCCTGTGGTGGTGACACGTCCAAGGTAAGGGCAATCCTGTTTGTTTTCTCTAATTGTTGTTTGTAGGATTAAGTCGTTATATCTTCATGTAATTTATTTTTCAGAATGAAAGTTGGACTGCTGCCATTTGCAGATATCATTGTCTTGGCTTCTGATAACAACCTTTTTCTCTATGTAAGTTGCAGCTATTCTAGATGCTTAGTCTAACTGTTTTGTTGGTGAAATATTGAAATATGTATGCCTGAAGCTTTGCTAATGCTTTTTTTTTTTTTTTTGGTGCATGGATTGTTTGTTTTGTTGGTTCTTGATTCTATTTCCTGCCCTTTTTGAGTTAATCTTTCACTCTTAATATTTACGAATCAACTAATTTATTTGTGAAGTAGTTAAGTGTGTTTGAATTAGTTGTTTCACAAAGATCTTTTATTTCAAATTTTCTGTGAATAACTTTCTTTTATAAGCTTTTCAACCGAAGTTGTCTGTGAAAAATGCTGCTTGTGTTTCCAGCAGAAGTATTATTTCATTTCCCAACTTGTACTTACATTATTAAGTTCTCTTATTGTGTGGTTAGCAGTCACAAGTAGCCTTGACATATATATTATAACTATGCTATATTATATTATATTACTGCAATTAGCTTTTGTTTGTTTTGGTTTGGCTGGTTACTGATTACTAAATCTGCTTTAAGGAATAAATCTTATCACTCATGTGTTCCCTGCTAGAAATTAATCAATTATGAGTTTTAGCTGTTGTAATTTAACTCATTGTTGGATCTGTTTCTCCTTGCTACTTGCTACTGTTATCCTACTCCTAATTCTTATACGTTATTGATGCGTTTGAATTCAAACTAAGAAATTGAGGGCAATCTTTGAGAAGAAGCAATAATCTTGTTAAAGAATATAAGCTTCTGAGCGCTGGTTACAAAAGCAATTACACCCAAACAGACAACGAAACAAGATCAACAGACCATACACTAAGAGCATAATATTTAGAGCATGAATAGTTTCAAGCATATTAAAAATCCTTCCCAGTTATGCAGCCAATTCCAATGTGCTAATCAAACAATATGTCTTCAGTATGTGCCAAATTGCAAGTAACTACCTCCTGTCTTGCATTTGTTAAAGGATAGCATCACCGGATGCTGATTTTGCACAGCCTAGTTGATATCAATTGTAAAATCAGTTTAACTAAGTTGATCTTGCATCCCTTGAATCTTTTAAATTGTTAATTTGTTATTTAATTCTAATATTAAGATATACATCTGCATTTCCTGCAAATTGTTTAGTAACCAAGGAGACTAAAAGGTTGGAAGGATGGAAGTGAGCTTTTCTTTCAAAAGGGGTAGATTCACATTAATAAAATCAGTGTTGGATGCATTGCATATCTATTGCTTGTCAGTTTTCAAAATTCTTAAGGGTGAAGCCCAAAGGATTGAGAGGTTATGAGAAATTTCCCGTTGGAGGGAATGGAGGAAGGACATGACTTACATCCAGTGGATTAGAATCAAGTGCAATTAATGTAGGAATTAGGAGGCATAGGGATTGACAACTTAACAACAAAAAATAAAGCATTGATGGGAACATGGCTACGAAGGTTTCTTAGGGAGCAAGATTAACTGTGGAGTAGAGTGATTAGAAGCAGACATGGATTGATATCAATGGTAGAGATGCGGAGTTAAAGGGGAATGCAACAAATAGAAGCCCTTGGAAGTTTATTCACTCATTATATCAATGTTATGCCCCACATACTAGACTGCGACTAGGTAGAGGTGATTCAATTCAGCTTTGGGAGGATGTGTGGTAGGAAAATGAAGTGTTTTCAGTTATATTTCCAAGGCTGTACATGCAATCAATAGGTCATAATTGCTGTATTTCCTTCTTTATTGATAAATGTTCAGATTCGGTGCCTATTCATTGGAATCTTCATTTGAGATCATCCTTTGGACCAAGGTGTGAAGAGGAAGAGGTAGGACAACATTATTAAAGGATTGTGTGATGCAAGATAGAAGAGATAGAATTGTCTGGTTCAAAGAAACATATAGTGAATTTTCCGCTAAATTTTCTTTTCTATCTTGATTGATGATCTATCGATTCAGCTATCTCCAATATAAAAGGAGATTTGGAAGGCTTCAATTCTTTCCAAAATTAAGTTCTCTGCATGGGCGATAGCAAAATAGAAAGTTAACATCGGGAAAATGGTTCAAAAACGTTTCCCATATCACTACATGTCCCCCTCATGTTGTTATTTATGTAAATAAAGTGGAGAGTCAATTGCAAGTTTGTTTCTTAGGTGTCCTTACTCAAGTAAAGTCTGGGCAAGATGTAGGAGGCATTTTTCCATTTTCCCAGATGTCAATGAGCAGGATATTTGGTTTAGTGTTTGTCCATTCTAGGAGTTAATTAATTCAAAGTGGAGGGTGCAATGATGGTGGTAAGTTTGGTGGTGGTATGATGATTGTGGAAGGAAAGTAATGCTAGGCTTTTTGATGATAAGTTTTTACCTCCGACTGTGATTTGGGAAGAATCTTAGTCTTTAACATTTTTTTGAATTAGCAATTGCTCTCTATCAATGGGATATTTTATGTCGGATTGGTTAAGTGGGTGGGAAAATATCTTGTGGGTTTGCATTGGTTGTTAGCAAGGGGGGTTTAGTCTTGTATAAACAATATACAACAACATGGTGGTCATGAAGGATAGACAACACAAGTCTGTGAGTAATTACATATCAATGGAATCTATTCATTCTTAAATTTCTTTTTTTAAACAAGTCTTTAATGCATAGTATTGTTAAAATGTTATAAGTGTCATAACTAGTATACATATTTCAAAAATAAATAGGATGTTTGAAAGCCAAAATTATGGGTTCAACTGACCCATACAAATCCTATTTATTGCAAATCTCAAATTAAACTACTACTAGTCGATTAAACTCACTCTTGAATTAAGCGAGCAAGCCAAACTAACACGCGACTCTCTTGCTCATCTCTTGGATGCTAGATGAATGTGAAAGGTGTGAGAAAATGAGGTGAGTTAAAAAGCTTAATGAGATGATATTACTTGCGATAATCATGTACTCATCAATAATTTAAAACAATTCATGAGTTAGCAAATCTCATAATGCATATGCACGAATGCAAATACAAAAATTGTACAAATCAAAATAAATAGATAATTCAAAATAAAGTCATACTCGTAGACATCACTTAATGAAATATAGTTCAAATTTTGGCGCTAAGCTTATATCAAAGTTATCAGCTTCAAGGTGTAATAACTTGATACAATCAACCTTGGGCCTTCTATATCTTATGACCACTCCACAGTATTAGTGGGGAAAATAATCATCTAGGCCTTGATCCTAAACTTAGGATTGTTTTAACGAAATTTCTTCTTTATTCCAATAAAATTTCTTTTTCTTGCCATGTAATATTTCAAGTATGAAAACATTGATATTCAATATCTATGCAATTTATAAAATAAAAATAACATATAAACCATTGTGTACAAACATAATATTTGACAAATTTGTTCACATGCGTGAAAAACAATTTATATGTTTATGATAATATGTACATAATAGAAGAATGAAACCATGCTCACTTTCAAGCCTAATTGTGCTCCAATCAGCTTATGTTGCCTCTGAGTTGTTTTTTAATCTTCGTCTTAGTTCCTAAATTCCAATATTGAACATTTTCAAGATTAATCTTTAAACTCATAATTCCATGATATCCCCAAATTTATGATGATTGTTTGGCTATATACACGTATATGTCTATAATCAATGCTGTTTTGGATAATTATACTATATATAATATTAATATGCAAGGTTGTAGCAATTATTTATTTATTATTTAATATATGTCATAATTAAATCGTGACCCATATATTTGTATATGAAATCCAATCAATATTATGAGAACCCATTGTTATATTATGTAAATCTGTTTTTATGTATGAAACCCTGTCACTATTTTGAATTTGGCTGTTGTTTATGAAAACCAATTATTATACGAAAACTGGTTGTTATATATACAATATAATTATAGCTGTATGATATCATTGTTACAAATCGGTTGCCATAAATTGGTTGTCATTATTGCTGATCTCTTTATAATAAATTATCCCAAAATGATTTGGACATTGATTTTATAAGTTAATCAATATCAACCGCTATACACACACACACAAACACACATCACAACTAAATTGTTTATATATTTGATCACAATTTCAATTTATGCATATATATTCAAATTAAATATTTTTTCCAACCCATTTTCAAAGAATACAAAAAAGAAAGAGAATAAACTATACCTTTTATTATTAATCGACTCTTTGAATGCATTTTGAGATCTTTGTAAATAGCTTCTCAATTCTTCATTGTTTTCATTTGACGGCCCTAAGGTTTTGACAAAGTTTAGAATGCTTTAAAATAAGAGGAGGTAGAGTTTATATATGATAACTCAATATAGTTTTCTAGTTGTTTTAAAATAGGTAACTTTTTATTATTTTATTTATTTATTTTATTGTTGGCCCCACCAAGCTTTATTTTATCTTCTTTCTATTTTCTTTTAAGGTCATTACATGTATGCCTTTGTTTTTGCTGATTTATTTATGTGAGGATACAAAGTGAAAATTTCATGAATTTTAGACTCTTAAAACTCTGATTATTATTTGGGAAGTCCAATTCAACCAAGATCGTTGCACAAATTTGACATCTTAGAGAAGTATAAACGATTTGATCGAAAGGTTATGAAAATATATGTTTCTTTTTAGGCATGTAAAAGAAACATGATTTCATACTTCAATTATAACATCTAATGACTTAGAACAAACTTGTATCTCTTTAATATTGACACATATAGCTCGATTAACCAAAAATTGTAGTTCTATTCTTAACATGTTTATCAGGTTACTGGGCTGATTGTACATAGTTTTACAAATTGCTTTTTCTTTTTTTGTTTTTTTTTGTTTTTTTAGGTAATTTTATATTGAGCATCAATCTCATATATGTTTATTTGACATATTATTCATTTGGAATATTTACTAAAATCAATTGAAGTTTGTATTGGTTTTTTGTTTTACTTTGTATTTGAGAAGTGAGGAAGTGTTTCTTGTCTTTTTCAATTTATTTATTTATTTTTTACGTAACTTTAACGGAACTCATAATGCTTTTGTTATGTTAGTCTATATCTTGTTTATCAAAAAATTCAAAGAATTGATGCATTGACAAGTGAACACTGAACAATATTTAATAGGGAGAAATTTGTTGCTTTTGTTTCTTTCTTCTTCTTCTTCTTTTTTGAATTTTTAAAAAGTCAAAAATAGGAAAATGGGAATAGTGTTCCTTTATACAGCCTAACCACAAGTCTCTGTCTCTGTTGCCTAGACTCTCATATCTTGAGGTCTAGCTCTTCCATTTTTAAAATTTTAGGATTTGAGTACTCTATCAACTTTATATGTTATTTAAATTTTTTTCTTATTTTTACTCATTTATTATTGTTTTTATTCTCCCATTTAAGTGAAACTTTCACCCATAAATTTTCATCTTCTTTAATGCTTTCTCATTTTTCATCTTAAAGTTTAATTAATAGCATTCTAAATCTGAAGTGTTGGGCACATATACCATAACCATGTCATCCTATCCTAAAGTGTTGGACACAAATACATCAATCCATTTTGGTTAGCATGTTGCATACACTTTGCGCCCCTTGTCCCCTTGTGAGTGCCCAGGTGATGACCAAGCTGCTACAGGGGGGTGTATGCAATTTTTTTTCTTTGAGGCTTTGAAAACATTTGTTTTAAACCATAAATTAATAAAAATTAACTAATTTATTAAAATAAATAATATATTATCTAATTTACGCTCACATATATAAAGTGAATGGACTAATGAATAACTATATATTTTATGAGGCACTAATGAATGCATATATATTTTAAGGGACTCTAAATAAATATGCTTTATTTGCTTCAAACCTGTCTACCCCTTTTTCACCTTATTCAGGCTTACCACTTAGGTCCGTGTTTTCAACTTGGCAACACTACATCACTCTAAAACAGAAGGTCTAGGTTGGTGATAGAGGTCTTTGGATTAATATTGTAATTTTGTGGTGTTCACCTTTATGAATTATGATAGAGGGGAGTATCTCAACAGGTCATGGACGAGAAGACAAGAAACACCAGAACTATAAGGGTGGCCAAAGGAGATATGAAACCGCTGGACATTATGGAATGGAACAGTCGTGGAAACAGGCATTAACACGACGACATAAGGAAACAGAAGATGACAAAGAATGAATAGTAGTGACACGTAAGAGGAGAAGGAATATACAATACAAAATGGAGAGGGCACCGGAAGAGGGCGTAACCAGTTACCATAAAAGGAAGGAATATTCAAAAGGTTTAATGAGGGGTGGGGACACCAAAGGAAAGGTGTTAAGGTCGTCAAACGGGGAATGAGTGTATGTATCTTTTCCAACGAAATATAAATATTTCTTGGTATGCTTTACGTGCGACTCAGAGGATATTATACTACAGGAAGTTAAAAGGACGCGACACTTTCAAGTCGTTCTGTCAAGAGAAGCAATACAGTCGATCAAAGCAAAGGTGAAGACAGAGTTACTAGATGGAAAGTCAAAATCGAGAACCGGGGTGTTTAGAGGAAAGGGCTACAACTTACTCATGGAGGTGCTGGTAAATGAAAGAGGGAGGTTCATTAAGTTGACAAAAATGGTGAAGGGCCAGGTTGAAAACATAGTCATCCCGGAAGAGAGAAACACTGAAGTCTGGAGGAATTTATGGAAGGCCCTGAATATGGTGATTAGAAAAGAAGATGTTAGGCTCACGAAGGCGAGAATGAAGGAAACGAAAGTAGAGCGACCAAGGAGCCATACTAGGGAGGAAGAACGGAAGGTAACAGAGGAAAGGAAATGCAACAAAGGACAGTGGGAACGCACGGAAGAGGGGCGACGACGGCTAAGGAGAAGTGGAAATAGGAGGAATGATGAAGGTAGGGACTTCCTGATCATTCGAACAACGGATGAGACTTCGTGGAGGACAATAGATTTGTCCATCCGTCGAATGCTTAAACGGGAAATACATATCAGACGGTTAGATGTAGCCAGGGCCCTGCTTCACTGCTACGACAAGGAGGAAATTCGGAACATACAGGCGGAAAAACTTCACACGACGATTGGGGCTTCTATTTTGAAGAATGGAATAAAGAATGGGAGATTGGAAGGGCCAAGATAGCATGCAGAAATAGTTGGGTGGGAGTTGAAGGCATAAGTCCGGAGAAATGACATGTTCATACTTTTGATAAAATCGGAGAGATGTGCGGCGGATTGCTGGACATAGATCACCAGCTCGGCGGAGTCCATGGAAATGGCATTCCTGCGATTAAGAGGACATGATTCTGGTTTCCTCCCGAAGGAGTTCGAGATATATGATGACGACGGTATATAGGTGTTCCGTCTGGTGGAAATCGAAAGAAACTGGGGAGCCGAGATAACGGAGCTCCGGCAACAGATCATCGACCAGTTCACCGGAAAATATCCAACATGCATCATGCGACTAAAGGAGTGGAGGTATGTCGGTCGGAGGAACGACAAGATTGTGCTGTCTGGCTCGGAGGACGATGACGGGAATCTCGAGGAAGACCGGGGGAAAAGAGAGTCTGAACGAAAGACGATGTCAGGCGGCTACGCAGGTTTGAAAGTTCGGCGAACCAACAGGAAACAGACAATGGTCTCTGACGTTCCTACAGAAGACAGAGGTGGGCCCAGTCGGGTCAAGGGGAAAGGAAAACGGGTGGATCGGGTGAGCCTGGAAGCTTAGGAGAAGTGGATCGGGTCAAGGAGCAACCGAAGCCCGAGCGCTTCGCCCAACAGAGAATTAGTGAACCCGGAACATACAAGTGGGCCCAGTGAAGGAAGCCTGACCCGCAGATGGAAGGATAAAAGGCTGGTGGACCGGCAAGAAAAGACACAGCCCGGTCTAAAAGTCTACAGACGAAGGGCAAAAGAAGAGAAGAAGAAATAGGCCAGTGTAATGGTACACTGGGCTACACAAGTAGGAGAATCGGAGTTCTCGGAGTCAAATATGAAATCAATTCCGGAACATGATGAAGAAGAGGAACAGGGAGACTCGGAAAGAGTCCTAGAAACGTAGAACACGGACGTGGAGTACACAGCAGCTGAGACAGGGTCGGGTAGCGAGACCGAACATCACGAAGAAACAGACTATGAACAGGTACGCAACCCTTACCTTGCTCTAACTTTCCCTCTCCTTTCTAGTGAGTCTGAAGAATCTCAGAGGAATAACGAAGTGTTGTGGACAAGAAGTAGAGAACAAGAGGATGTTAACAGGAAAAGAGCTCGGGATATATCTGAAGGAGAACAACAAATGATAAGTAATTAGGGACAAAATGGTTGGGATGAGGAGGCTCAGATGACGGAGTACGAGAGGGTCCGTGATTTCCTGTTATCAATCAACACCCAGCTGGTGGAAGCATGAGGGTGTCTCTTTCAAGTGGGGTGTTTTCAATTTTTATGAAGATCCTCAGTTGGAATATTAAGAGGGTGTGGGAGGGAAGACAAGAGAAGAGCGATCAAGAGAACTATTGCAGCAGCCCAAGCTGATTTAATAGCCATTCAAGAAACAAAGAGACAGGAGTTAGATCAGAAGACTATGGGACAATTATGGAAGAACAGGTTTGTGGAGTGGCTGACGAAACCAGCAGAAGGTAAATTCGGGGGTATGGTTATCATGTAGGATACTCGCAAATTTCGTGTGGTGGACAGGAAGGTGGGGACTCATTCCATATCTATCAGAGTTGAGGATGATGATCAAGGTAGTTGGTGGTTCACAAATGTCTACAACCCCTGTGACTTTCAGGGGAAAGAGGATTGTTTGATTGAAATAGTAGCTCTCTCGACCTCTGTTAAAGGCCCTTGGTGCATAGGAGGAGATTTTAATATGAATAGAAGCATGGAAGAGAAGAAAAATAATCAACATATGTTAGCCTCCATGAAAATGTTCGATGAATGGATAAGGGATATGCAACTCTGTGAACCAGAATTGAGAAATCTGAAGTTTACCTGGAGCAATGGGAGAAGCAGCCCTGCCATGTCTAAGCTGGATAGATTTCTATGTAATCAGGAGTGGGGGAAGAAATTCCAGCAACAGCATGTCTGGGGCTAACAACGTACAACATCAGATCATTGGCCAATCATGTTGGACACTGATTAAACAAAATGGGGTTCTGTTCCCTTTCGGTTTAATAATGAATGGCTCAAGCAACCCAAATGCATACAAATGATGACATTAGAATGGGTCAACTTTCATAGCCAAGGATGGGAAGGCTATAAAATTATGCAAAAGTTGCAGAATCTGCGGGGGAAATTAAAGGAGTGGGCAAGGGAGTAGATGGAGGAGGACAAAGCTAAGGAATTAGCTCTGAAAGAGAATCTTAGGATCCTAGATAGAAGACTGGAAAGAGAGGAAGGAGAGCAGCTTTTGGAAGACCGAAGGAAAATAGTGGAGGGGATTCATGTCCTTGAATGTAGATATGAGAGGGCCTGCAGACAAAAAGCAAAACTTAAATGGGCTAAAGAAGGGGATGTTAATTCAAAATATTTTTCACAGAATTCTTTCTATAAGGAAAGCTAGAGCTGTAATTTCAAAAATGGAGGACAGAGAGGGCAATTTGATCGATAAAGAAGAGGATATTCAGAATTTAATCATCAATTACTTTTCTGAGATGGCAATGGAACCAGTTAAGGAGAAATGGAAGGTGGAGGGGTTGGATTGGCGGCAGATTTCTCTAGACAGAAGTCAATGGCTTGAAAGAGAATTTGAAAAGGAGGAGATAAGAGAGGCTGTATTCAGTTGTGAGGAGGACAAAGCTCCAGGTCCTGACGGATTTACTATGGCGTTTTTTCGGCACAACTGGAATACGGTTAAGGAGGACATAGTGGCAGGTATGAAAGAGTTCCACAAAGATGCAGTTGTGAACCGAAAGTTAAATGAAACATATATTTGTCTAATTCCCAAAAAGGCAAACTCTATGCGGGTGGAAGACTTCAGACCAATTAGCCTAACAACCAGTCTTTACAAAATTATTGCCAAAACCTTGGCAAATAGCCTCCGACAGGTTCTTCCTGAAACAATAAGTGAACATCAGTTCGCTTTTGTTGAGAATAGACAAATAACGGAAGCAATTCTGATTGCTAATGAAGTAGTGGAAGACTAACGAACAAGAGGAAATGAGGGTTTTGTTCTGAAGGTAGACCTAGCCAAGGTTTATAATTCGGTAAGATGGAGTTATTTAGACTCGGTTATGCAGCAAAAAGGTTTCGGCGACAGATGGAGAAGGTGGATTTAGGCGTGCCTGCGAACAACTAATTATTCTATCTTTATTAATTGGCGTCCTAGGGGAAAGTTCAATGGTCACCGAGGTTTGAGACAGGGAGATCCTTTATCTCCCTTCCTATTCACTTTGGTAGCAGATACCCTCACCAGAATCATCCAAAAAGCTGTGCAAGTGGGAAGAATGGAAGGGGTAGAAGTGGGGAAGAACAAGACTCAGCTGACCCACTTGCTGTTTGCGGATGATTGCATATTGTTTGTGCCCAAAAAGAAGGAACAGGTGGAAGTGGTAAAGAAAGTAATTATGACTTTCTGTTTTTTAATTGGCATGAGAATTAATGGAGGAAAAAGCCAACTGATAGGTTTAAATGTTTCAGAAGCTATGGTGGCCAATACAACTGAAAGGTTGCAAGTCTCCCAAGGGTCATGGCCAATCAAATACCTAGGTTTGCCGTTGGGAGGTAACCCTTACAAAATTTTGGGACCCAATGATCCAAACAATAAAAAGGAGAATAGCAGGGTGGAAGAAAAGTTATTTATCAAGAGGGGGAAGATTATTGTTGTTGAAATCTGTTTTGGAGGCGCTACCAACATACTTTTTATCAGTCTTTAGGATGCCAAAAATAGTGGCAGGCCATATAGAGAAGCTTATGCGTGATTTCTGTGGAAAAATGAAGATTCAGAAAAGGGACAAAACATGATCAGATGAGAACAGGTTAGTCAAGACATAAATAAGGGAGGTTTAGGTGTCGGAGACATGATTAGAAGGAATATGGCTTTAAGGGGTAGATGGCTATGGAGCATGATGATAAATCCTCAGGCGATGTGGTCTAGGATGGTAAAAAGTATACATGGTGAGGAAGCTTTTGGTAGAGAGGCTGGTTTGAATAAAAAGAGTAGTCACCGATCCTCGTGGAAAGACATTTTCAGTCTTTATGGAAAATTCAGGAATGACATCAATTGGAAGGTTGGAAAAGGCAATCATGTGAGATTTTGGAAGGATACATGGTGTGGAGAGGATATTCTTCAAAATAAATTCCCTAACATTTATAGATTGTCACAGAAGAAAGATGGAGTGGTATCAGAATTTAGAAGTCACAATGAGGAAGAGGGGAATAGCCCATGGGGATGGAACTTGTACATTTCCAGCAATGTAAACGACACTCATGTGGAAGAATTGGGAGAACTTCTGGATATTCTCCACAGGTTTCAGATAAGCAACATTATGGATGAAGATAAGCCTTTGTGGAATGTAGACCCTAGTAGGAGATTCTCAGTTCAGTCTTTTAGAAGCCAAATTTTAAGCCATGCAAGGAGAAGTCAAAATAGGCCGGTGAATTTCATTTGGAAGTCAAAAATCCCAGTGAAAGCGAAAATCTTGTTGTGGTTAATAAGTCTAAATGGGTTGAAAACTGATGAGAATTTACAAAAAGATTTCCTAACCGTAATCTGAACCCTTCCATGTGTCACATGTACAGGAAGAAGGAAGAAACAACACATCACCTTTTAATTGAATGTGACATGGTTCAAAACGTGTGGAGACAGTGGAAGCAGCTCAACAGTTGGTTTACTCCTCCAAATGATGACAACATGTTTCAGATTCTAAGTAGCGAGTTTCCCCCGAAACTAAAACCCTACTGGAAAATTTTGGTGGCAGCTGTCTGGTATTCCATATGGGAGGAGAGGAATAACAGAATTTTTGTAGAAAAGAAGAAAACGGAACGAATGCTATGGGAAAGATCCAATATGTTTGCTACCTGGGTTAGTGTTACTAAATTAGGGCTTGGGTATACCCTAGGGGACTGGCTTTGTAAAGGGGGGAATATTTTATGTTCCATGTAATCGGTTTTGCTTGAAGGTCGGACTTCTCGTCCGACATGTAATCCTTTTTATTAATATATATCTATGAGTTTCCTTTTTCAAAAAAGAGGTCCTTGGTTATCTTCTACCACAAGAGGCATGGTATGAAAATTAGTCGAAGTTTGTCGAAATTAGCCGAATTAATTAGGTAATTTGGACAATCGAAACGAAGTTCGCCTGTAATTATAATATTACAAAATTTCAT
>JAJIYU010006454.1:0-20612 GCA_030144865.1 Tinospora cordifolia
TTACGAGCAAAGAACATTTCATTGGTGAAGGTACCGTGGAAACATCAAGGGGTGGAAGAAGCTACCTGGAAACTCGAAAGCAAGATGAAAACCAAGTATCCACACCTGTTCACTTTAAATAATTAGTTATGTACAAATTTTGAGGACGAAATTTTTCTAAGGAGGGTAGGTTGTAATACCCTGAAACCTATGTACTTGATGAAATGAGATCCAATGTCTATTCAGTGAAATTTGGGTGCAAAATAAAATTGTGCTCATTTTGATGCTAAATTTGGCAGGTCTCCAAAAGTCTCATTTGGTTACCCTTAGAGACCCAAAACAATCTAAAATGAAGTAAGGTGACATGAACCAACTAATTGGACAACATATCCAAGAATTGGAACAATTGGTCAAGATTAGGCTTTTCATTTGCTAAATGCCCTTTAGGGGGTCCAAATTAGAAAGAATTCGCATTAGGGTACTTCGAAGAATCAAAATGACTTGAAACAAAATGGGATGACATGAACTAACAAAATAAACAATATATCAAATAATTAGGACAATTGGCCAAGATTTGGATTTTTATTTCATAGTGACTTCAGTGGGTTCTAAATAAGGAAAGTAAATGAAAACAAATTTTGACAAACCATATATTGAAATTCTTAATTTTTTTTATGTGATTCCAAAACTATAGGTTATAAATCATAATTCTTTGTAAATAAGAGGATATAAATTTTTATTAAATTTTTTGTGGACCCATGAATGCATGGCCACTCCTAAATATGTGCAAGTCGCATGGGTGGAACACTATGATCATGTACACCCACACCCTACTCAACCTCAATGGGACATTTCCATTATTTGAAACCATGAAGAATAATCTCATGTACCATGTAAATGATCAAGTATGCCCACACCTATAGAAACAATGAAGAATGATTCCATGTGCCAAGATAAATGATGTATACCAAGGTTATATACAAAACGTTTCATATGTGTGTGTGTGCGCACACATGCGACAAACCCAAGATAGAAGTTTAGCGGAGAGTGGTTGATTTAAAGAGCTATAGAAAGATTCCTTCACCTAGGAAAAATCAGAAAATAAAAACTTACCTCATGCACACATGTGGAGCTAAAAAGGGAGAAAATCCAAGGGAAATAAGAAACATTCCAAAGCTTTGTTATTGTGTGCCAATATTAAAAACTTATTTGATTTCATGAATCACAACATATTAGAATGTTTCCTTACTGATAGAGGACATCCAAGAGAGAGTAGAATGTATTTTAAACCTTTAATTGTGTTCACACTCATAAAAGAAACAAACAAGGTTCAAAGATTTTTGCTCATACTTGGATTGGAAACCTTAGTGATGCTGCTTGCCCAACCATGAGCTCACTTGCCCAAACTTTGTGAGTTGCCCTAGCTGCCCAAACCGTCCCACCTTGTGCTCATAAACATCTATAAAAACCCCTTCTTGCTCACATTCATCTCATCCCAAAGTAAAGAGTTGACATTTCCCTCTTTGCTTGTTCTTGCCCTCTTCTCGGCACCTCTTCTCACTTCTCTTTTCTCTCTTGTGTAAGAAGTTCTTATTTTAGTATTTTAGAAAGTTGTTGAAGTGTTTTTTATTGGTGGTTAAAAGTTTTCGAATTTCTGAAAGTGGTAAATAAGGGGAACCTATGCCGAATTCAACAAGAAACTCAGATTAAGGTGGAGGGAATTTCTTAAACCTTTGCTTTGTCATTTTAAAATTCTATCATGTACATGCTTGTGTAAGTTCTGATTTTTAGCATATTTTATTTCAATTTCAGTATGGATGATCATATTTTAATTTTAGCTTAACATGTTTTTATGTTTTAATTATTCTTGATACCATGCCATGCTTAGATTCCATTCTTAGGTTTACTTTGAAGTTTCAAGCATGCCATATGATGTTTTCATGCTTCTTTGGTTGTTTAAAATTCTAAAATTTACATTCTGAATTTCTTTTATGATTATGTGATCTTAAACATAAGAAAGTAAAGATAAGAATCACTTAGTATCATAGTGATCTATAAGGATGCTATGGTTGTTCTTATCATGCCCATAGATTCTTTTTAAGTATTGACAATTCCATTATAAGGACATGTTGCTCAAGTTTTGATTTTTAGATTTCCGTTGAATTTTGATTTTAAATTAAAAAAAGTTATGTACTCAACTTTATGATTTATTTCAAGAATGTAAGTTTCTTTATTTTATTTGAATAAATGAAGAATTTGAAGTATTCTTTTTTGGTACTTGTATTGCACTTGTTGAATTGAATATTAAGCACAATGGAAAGTGTATTCATGAGGGGTTTCAATAAGTATTGGAACAAAGGAATTGAGATACAAGTTGTGTACTTGTAAATATAACAAAGGACCCAACCCGCCTTGTGGTTGAGCTTAAACATGTTTCAAGGGGTTGGGGTGTTACAGGAGATTACCAAGAAGTCCAACCATAGCCATGTCGAACTGCTTAAGGTAGAAGAATGAGTTCAAGGAACTCTCTAAGGAAGAACTTGTTGAACTAAAAAAAAATCAAAGACCTGGCAGTGGTTAGAGAGCTGTCCAACCATAGCCATATTGAACTCTTTAACGATGTGCTCCTAGACGACTTATTCGGACTAGCACTTGCTAGAGAGTTAAAGTTTAAGATTGAACTTTACCTTGGAACCAACCCTATCGCCATGCCTCCTTATAGAATAGCACCAGTAGAACTGATTGAGTTGAAGTTTCAACTCAACGAGGTCTGAGAAAAAGGGTTTATTAAGCCGAGTGAGTTACCTTAGGGAGCTTCGATATTGTTCATAAAGAAGAAAGATGGTTCTATGAGACTTTGTGTCAACTATCGGAAGTTGAACCAAGCTACAGTGAATAATAAATATTCTTTGCCAAGGATTGATGACCAATTCAATCAATTGATAAGAGCCACTCATTTCTCAAAGATTGATCTTAGGTCAGGATATCACTAGCTAAGAATCAAAGAGTCTGATATACACAAGACTGTCTTCAGAACAAGATATGGACACTTTAAGTTCACCGTGATGCCCTTTGGTTCGACCAATGCTCCAGTAGTATTCATGGACTTGATGAACCAAGTGTTTAGATAGTATCTTGACCAGGTTGTGGTGGAATTCGTAGATAACTTTCTAATCTACTCCAAGTTAGAGGCTAAACACTTAGAACACTTGCAAATAGTGTTGGAAACCCTTAGAAGGCATCAATTATATGTCAAGTTCAACAAGTGTTAGTTCTGGATGAAAATAATCAAGTTCCTTGGCCATGTAATAACAGCAGAAGGCATCTTTGTAGAGCCGAAGAAGGTGGAAGCAATTATGGATTGGAAGCAACCTAAGACAGTTACAGAGATTAGGAACTTCTTAAGTTTGGGTGGGTACTACAGAAGGTTAATCCAAGATTTCTCCAAACTAGCAGAACCTAACACGGAAGTTGACCAGGAAGGGAGTTAAGTTCGATTGGAATGAGAAGTGTGAACAATCATTCCAAGAACTGAAGAAGAGATTGACTATGGCCCCTGTCCTAGTCACTCCAACCCATGGTTTTACCTATACCCTCTATACTGAGTGGACTTGGAGTAGTGTTGATGCAGGAGAGACGAGTAGTTGTGTAACACTCCAACCCCCTAGAGACAGGTTTAAGCTCAACCACAAGGCAGGTTGGGTCTTATGTTATATTTACAAGTACACAACTTGCATCTCAATTCCTTTATTTAAACACTTATTGAAAACGTTCATGGATACATCACAATTTATTAAATTTCAATTCAGTAAGGCTATACAATTAAATAAAAGAATACTTCAAACTCTTTATTTATTCAAATAAAATAATACATTCTTAAATCGAAACTTGAGTACATAACTTTCAAAACTTAAATTCAGCGGAAGTCTTAAATTCAAAATTTGGGCAACATGCTCTTAAAATAGAACTTTCAAAACTTAGAAATAATCTAATATCTATGGCCTTCATGATTCAAGTCAATTTCCTAAAAAATAAAAGGAAGGGGTGAGCACATAACCCAGTGAATCATTCATTAAACAACTAAGTTACTATTTCAAATCAATAGCATATCCAAATTCAAACACTATCATGCAATAAGTGATTCAAGCAACTTTTTGGTTGTAGTTGACGTTAAGACTGAAAGAGGTTCTACTTCCTTGATGTTCTTAATTTAGATGCCCCTCTTTAGGGTAGAAAGACATTTCTTTGTCACTTTCTATTAGATCCCACATACCAAGTATCCCTTAGTTGCATCCCGCAACCACACACTCCAAGCATGTGTTAAGAACACCCATAGCACCCATATGGTCACTACGATAGTATGTGGTTCTTATCTTCAATTTCTTATACATAAGAATCACATAATCATAAAAAAAATTTAAAATGTAAATATCAAAATTTTAAACAACTAAGAAAGCATGTAAACATTACATAGCATGCTTGATACATTGAATTAAATCCTAAGCATGGCATGCTTTCATGAGTGATTAAAATATAAAAACATGTTGAACTAAAATCAAAATATGATTAAACATGCCGAACTAAAATAAAATATGCTAAAAATTAGAATTTAAACAAGCATGAACATGCTAGAAATTTAAAGTAGCACAGTAGAGGTTTAAGAAATCCCCTCCACCTTAATCTAAGTTTCTTTATAGAATCTGGTAGAGGTTCCCCTCATCTACAACTTTCAGAACTTCAAACCACCAACAATACTACTTCAAAAACTCTCTAAATTACTAAAATAAGAAATTCTCACGCAAGAGAGAAAAGAGGGTGAGAAGAGGTGCCAAGAAGAGGGCAAGAACAAACAAAGAGGGAAGTGTCAACTCTTTGCTTTGGGATGAGATGAAAGTGAGCAAGGGGGATTTATATAGATGTTCATGAGAGCATATGGGACGTCCTAGGGCAGCCTTGGGTAGCTTGGGAAGCTCACAAAATTTGGGCAAGTTTCTATACATAAATGGGATGGTTTGCATAAAGAGGGCAAGTGTACTCATGGTTGGCAAGTAGGACCACTATGGCTTTCTAATTCAAAAGATATGAGTATAATCTTGTTTCCTAACTATGTGTGAACACAAAAGAGGTTTAAATCATATTTCAATTCAAATGGGACGTCCTCTATGTGCTCATGGAAACTTTCCTTTTTGGTTTCCATGCTTGCTAATCACACAAACACACAAGGAATACTTTCCCATTTTCTTATATCTTGGACATCAAGTATGGGTGTACAATATCAAATTTGAGGGGACACCATATAACTCACATGTGTGCACAAACACATGTATGTGGTTGGGCCGATTTTGGCTTAAGTGGGCGTGGGTGTACATAATCAAGTGGGGGTGGCCATGACTTCATAAGTTCACAAAAATCAAATAAAAATTAATATATCCTTATTTACATAGAATTATGATTTATATCCTATAGTTTTGGAATCACATGAACGTAATGTACATTTTAAGGTATGGTTGGCTCTAGGTGATTTTTCCTTTAAAAACTTTCCTTATTTAAGACCCACTGAGGTCACTAAACAAATAAAAATTCAAATGTTGGCCAATTATTCTAATTTTTGGATATTTCATTCATTTTGGTAGTTCATGCGATTCCATTTTGTTTCCGGTCATTTTGATCCCTCGAAGTACCTTAAATGACAATTCTTTCTAATTTGGACCCCCTGAAGGGCATTTGGCAAATGAAAACCTTAACCTCGACCAATTGTTCTAATTTATAGATATGTCATTCATTTTTTAGTTCATGTTATTCCGTTTCATTTTGGGTCATTTCAATCCCCTGAAGTACCCTAAATGAAAATTATTTCTAATTTGGAGCCCCTAAAGGCCGTTTGGCAAATGAAAACCTTTACCTTAACCAATTATTCTAATTTTTTGATATGTTGTCCCCTTAGTTGGTTCATGTCACCTTACTTCATTTCAAGTTGTTTTGGTTCCCTAAGGGGGCACTAAATGAGAGATTCAGAAACCTGCCAAATTTAGCTCTGAAATAAGCTCGGTTTCATTTTGCACCCAAATTTCACTACATAAATAATAAATTTCATTTAATTGAGTACAGAGGATTTTGAGTATTACAAGTCGCTTACGCCTCACGACAACTGAAGGTCCATGAAAAGAATTACCCTATTCACGACCTAGAATTAGTGGCCATCGTATTTTCCTTGAAGATTTGGAGACATTACCTTTATGGTGAAAAATTTGATCTATTTTCAAATCATAAGAGCTTAAAGTACATATACACCCAGAAAGAGTTGAGCCTCAGGCAACGTAGGTGGATGGAGTTCCTCAAGGAATATGATTTCCAATTACACTGCCATCTGGGGAAGGCCAATGTGGTGGTTGATGCCTTGAGTAGTAGAAAGTTCAACCACCTGGAAGAAGAAAAGGGCCAGATGTACCACTTGATTGAAGACTTTAGGCTGGGGATAACCTTGTATGACAAGCAAGCCTACCATTAAAGCCTGTCTTGCCATCCGAATATACTACATTAGATTAGGGAGGAATAGAGGCAAGAAAAGTTGCTTGTGGGTCTAATAGAAGGAGTTGAACAAGGTAAGCATTCTGACATTAGGTTAGATACTGAGAATATCCTAAGGCTCAGAGAGAGGATCTGTGTACCTTCGAATAGATAAAGTAAGCAGACAATGCTAGATGAAGCTCACCAAACCAAGTATACAATGCATCCAAGTGAAGATAAGATGTACCAAAATCTTAAAAAAAACTTACTAGTGGAGAAGAATGAAGAAAGACGTGGGTAAGCATGTTGCCATGTGCTTAACCTGTCAACAAGTAGAAGTAGAACATTGGAAACCCTCTAGAATGTTACAACCACTCCCTATCCCTGAATGGAAGTGGGATAACATTGCCATAGATTTTGTTAGTAGTTTGCCCAAGAATCAGAAAGGAGAAAATACTGGTTGGGTAATTGTGGATTATCTCACCAAAGTGGCTCACTTCTTGTCAATTAGATCTATAGACCAAGTCAGTAAGCAAGAAAAAATTTATGTGAAAGAAATCATCAGGCTTCATGGTGTGCCCAACACTATTATGTCTGATAGAAACTCTTACTTTACTTTACAGTTTTGGCAGAGTCTACAGAAGGAGATGGGTACTACGCTCACCATGAGTACAACATTTCACCCTCAAATGGATGGCTAGTTTGAGAGAGTTATCGAGATTTTAGAGGACACATTAAGGTCTTGTGTTTTGACTTCAAGGGGAATTGGAGTAAGTACTTATACTTGGTAGAGTTTGCTTATAACAACACTTATCAGGCGAGTATTAAGATGGTTCCATTTGAGGCTCTATATGGAATTCCCTGTAGATCACCTACTTGTTGGGCTGAACTTGACGACCATATATTAACTAGACCAAGTTTGGTGGAAGAAATGAATAACCAAGTCAAGTTAATATAGAGAACGCTGACTAAAGCATAGATTCGTCAAAAGAACTATGTTGACAAGAAGAGAAGACCACTAGAGTTCCAAGTTGGGGACAAGGTATTTTTGAGAATTAGTCCTTAGAAGGCATCAAGAGGTTCAGATTCAAAGGGAAGTTATCTCTAAGGTTTGTCAGACCCTTTGAAATACTTAGAAGAATCGGGGAATGTGCTTATGAGTTTGACCTACCAAACCGAATGACTTCAGCTCATAATGATTCCGTGTATCCATGTTAAGAAAGTACAAGCCTAACCCCTCTCATATCATCCACTGGGAGGAAGTGAATATTCAAGATGATGCTACTTACGAAGAAATATCAGTTAGAATCATTGACCATAAAGTACAGAGTTTATGGACGAAGGATATCCTGTTAGTAAAGCTACTATGGAAAGATCATGGGGTAGAAGAAGCTACCTAGAAACTCGAAAGTGAGATGAAGACAAAGTATCCGCACTTGTTCACTAGAAATCCTTTGTTATATACAAATTTTGAGGATGAAATTTTTCTACGGAGGGTAGGTTGCAATACCCTAAATTCTGTGTACTCAATTACATGAAATTTATTATCATTTCAGTGAAATTGGATACAAAATGAAACTGGGCTCATTTTAGAGCTAAATTTGGCAAGTTCCAAACTCTTACTTATGGACCCGTAGGGACCCAAAATAATCTAAAACAAAGTAAGGTAACATGAACCAACTAATTGGACAACATATCCAAAAATTAGAATAATTGGTCAAGGTTAGGGTTTTAATTTGTCAAACACACTTCAAGGGGGTCCAAATTAGGAAAGAATTGGCATTTAGGGTACTTCGGAGGATCGAAATGACCTGAAATGAAATGGAATGACATAAGCTAACAAAATGAATGACATATCTAGAAATTAGAACAATTGGATAAGATTTGGATTTTCATTTGCCTAATGGCCGTAGTGGGTCATAAATAAGCAAAGTTTTTGAGGGAAAATCACCTTGAGACAAACCATACCTTAAAATTTGCTTTAGGTTCATGTAATTCTAAAACTATAGGTTATAAATAATAATTCCTTGTAAATAAGGAGATATTAATTTTTATTTCATTTTTGTAAACTCATGAAGTCATGGCTACCTTAAACATGTGTAAGTCATATGGGTGGAACACCATGATCATATGCACACTACCCTCCCGAAAGCTCCACGAGACGTATCCATCGTTTGAATTCATGAAAAGTGATCCCATATGCCATGCAATTGATCATGTATACCCACACCTACCCAAGGAATGAGACATCCTATAGGAATTGGAAAATCCAAGAAGGGTGATTCCATACACCAAGACAAGTGATCATGTGCACTATACCCTTATTCATGCAAAATCGGTCCATTGGTGTGTGTGTGTGTGTGTGTGTGTGTGTGTGTGTGTGTGTGTGTGTGTGTGTGTGTGTGTGTGTGTGCACATGTGAACCAATTAAATTAGAAGGATTTAAAATTTGAATGAGACACCATAAAACCCTAGTCGTCCCACACTCACAAGAGAAAATCAAATATGGAAACTTTCCTCTCCCATTTTGACGCCTAAATTGAGTAATTTTCACATATGGGATGTCACCCCTGGATTTAAAACAAGTTAGAGCGTTTCCTTGAGCTTAGATATGAATACTAGACTATGTTATGGTGTTTTCTCAAGACTGATAGCATACTCCCCATGCTTGAGGTCCAAGAATGAAGAAATAGAAAGCATTCCATGTGTATCTCGTGTGATGAGCAAGCAAGAGACTATGTAAGTATGTTTCATGAGCATGAGCTGATCTAAAAAAGGATGTCCCAACTAAGATTAGTATGTTTCTAAATCCGAAAATATTCTCTAAAATTAACTAAGAAATAGACTAGAGAATCAGATTATGGCTCATAGGGATTTAGTAAGCCTTGGTGGTCCATAAGCCCATATGCCTTTTCAATCCAAACTGTCCCATGAGTGTTTGGAAAGTTGCCCAACTTTGTGAGCTGCCCAAGCTACCCTAGACATCCCCTAAGTGCTCTTGAAAAACTATATAAACCCCCTCTTGCTCACATTCATCTCATCCCAAGGCAAAAAGTTAAACTTCCCTCTTTGCTTGTTATTGCCCTCTTCTTGGCATTTCTTCTCACTTCTTTTTTCCTTTGTGCTCACAAGTGAGAAGCTTCAATTTTAGTATTATACTGAGTTGATTTGAGTGATATTGTTGGTGTTCAGAAGTGCTAAGACGTTGGGGGAACCCTTGTTGAATTTGGGAGAACAACTATTAAGGTGGAGGGGATTTCCTAAACCTCTACTTTGCTATTTTAAATTTCTAACATGTTCATGCTCGTTTAAATTATGATTTTCAGCATGTTTTATTTTAGTTTTAGCATGTTTGATCATATTTTAATTTTAGTATAACATGTTTTTATATTTTAATTACTCATGAGAGCATGTCATGCTTAGAATCCATGTTTAGGATTTAATTCAATGTTTCAAGCATCCTATATGAAGTTTTCATGCTTTCTTGGTTATTTAAAATTCTGAATTCGTAATCTAAATTTCTTTTTTGATTATGTGATCTTAAACATAAGAAATTGAAGATAAGAACCACGTACTGTCATAATGACCCGTATGGGTGTTATGGGTGCTCTTAACACATGCTTGGATTGTGTGGTTGCGGGGCACAACTAAGGGGTATTTGGTATGTGGCATCCAATGGAAAGTGACAAAGAAATATCTTTTCACCCTAAAGAGGGGTATCTAAATTAAGGACATCAAGGGAGTAGAACTCCTTTAAGTTACGACGTCAACTTGAACCAAATTGATGTATGAATCACTTAATGTTTGAAAGTGTGTGAAATTGGATGTGTTATTAATTTGAAATAGTAAAGTAGTTGTTTAATGAATAATTTACTAGGCTATGTGCTCACCCATTCATTCTATTTTTCAAAAAAATTGAATTACATAAAAACTATGAATTGTTGAAAGTCTATTTTTAGAAAGTTTATATTGAAGGGTATAGTGCCCCAATTTTTAATTGATGACTTCTGCAAAATTTTTCTTTTGAATTTTAAAGTTAGGTACTCAATCTTTAGATTTGATTCAAGATTGTAATCTTTTTATTTTATTTGAATAAATAAAGATTTGAAGTTTTTCTTTATTCACTTGCATTATCTTATTAAATATTAAACTCAATGGAAGTGTATTCATGAACATTTTAATAAGTGTTAGAATAAAGGAATTGAAATGCAAGTTGTGTACTTGTAAATTTCATATGGGATCCAACCTGCCTTACGGTTGAGCATAAACTTGTTTCTAGGGTGTTGGGGTGTTACAAAATAAAAATCCAAATCTTGGGCAATTGTCCTGATTTTAGGATATGTCATTCATTTTGTTAGTTCATGTCATTCCATTTTGTTTCAGGTTATTTTGATTCCCCAAAGTACCCTAAATGTCAATTCTTTCCAAATTTGGACCCTTGAAGGGCATTTGGCCAATAAAAACCCTAATCATCATCAATTGTTCTAATTTTTGGATATGTTATCCAACTAGTTGGTTCATGTCACCTTACTTCGTTTCAGGTTGTTTTGGTCCCTAAGGGTCACCAAATGAGACTTTTGGAAACTTGTCAAATTTAGCCCCGAAATGAGCCTGATTATATTTGTACCAAAATTTCACTGATTACATGATAAATTTTATTTAATTGAGTATAGAGAACTCGGGGTATTAAAAAACTAAAATATAAACGTACGAAAAACTAAAAACAAACATGAATATCCTAAAGACTTGAAGTAGTAAAGAAGGAGTTCTAGAAATCTCCTCCAACTCAATCTGAGTTTCTTGTTGAATTCGGTAGAGGTTCCCCTTATCTACTACTTTTAGAACTTCAAAAACTTTCAAACACTGACAAAGCACTTAAAACAACTCACTAGAAAACTAAAATTAAAGCTTCTCACTTGTGAACACAAGAGAAGTGAGAAGAGATGCCAAGAAGAGGCCTTAGAACGAACAAAGAGGAAAGTGTCAACTCCTTGCTTTGGGATGAGATGAATGTGAGCAAGTGGGGGTTTATTTAGATGTTCATGAGCACCATGGGGATGTCTTGAGCAGCTTGGCAGCTACAAAGTTGAGCAAGTTTCCATAGTTCATAGGGGACGATTTGGAGTGAGATAGACAAGTGTGCTCACTGTTGGCATGTGGGACCACTTTGGCTTTCCAATTCCAAAGATATGAGTATAATCTTGTTTCCTAGTCATGTATGAACACAAAAGGGGATTAGATTGTATTATAATATAGCTAGGATGCCATCTTGAGGAGATTTGGTGAGCATATCTTCTTTCCAATTTAGTTTGGCAAGTATATGTGAGCAAAAATCTTTCCTTTGTTCATTTTCCTTGCTTGGCAGTCACTCTTAGTGCATGATAGAAATATTTCTTCCTCAGACGTAGAGCAAGCATGGATGGTGACTATGTGATCAATCTTGTAGACTACAATATCATGGTTTAGATTCCTATTTTTGATTCTCTCTAAAGTGGTGCACCATGTGGGGTTAATTTGGAAACTTTGTATGCTTCTGATTTTGACACCATAGAGTTTCTAGTTATGGAACTTCTAATTTTGGTTTTTGCAGCCAACAAGGGATGACTAGGGTTTGTAAGTGAGCACCATTTATGTTTTAGAAACTTCTAATAAGGTTTTTCACATGTGTGCATACACACACACACACACACGCATGGGGGTAGACGTCAACTAGGGTGCATAGCATACTTGATCACTTTTCCTTAGCACATGAGATCACTTGTCTTGATTTTTAACCATGGGTGATGCTTCATATATGTGAGTGTACTGAATCATTTGCATAGTACATAGGATCATTTTGTATAGATTCAAATAAGGGACACATCCCATGGAGCTTTGGGTAGAGTGAAGATACACATGATCATGGTGTTCCACCCATGTGACTTACACGTGCTTGGGGTTGCCGTGACTTCATGGTTCGCAACAATTTATTTAAAACTAATATCTCATTATTCACAAAGAATCATGGTCTTTATACTATAGTTTTGAAATCAAATGAAAAAAAAATAAGAATTTCAATAGATGGTTTGGCCAAATTGGTTTTCATTTACTTTCCTTATTTAGAGCCCACTAAAGGCACTACGAAATGAAAATCCAAATCTTGGCCAATTGTCTTGATTTTTGGATATGTTGTTTATTTTGTTAATTCGTGTCATCCTGTTTTGTTTCAAGTCATTCCAATTCCCTGAAGTACCATAAATGCCAATTCTTTCTAATTTAGACCCCCTGAAAGGTGTTTCACAAATGAAAATCTTAATCTTGACCAATTGTTCTAATTTTTGGATATGTTGTCCAATTAGTTGGTTCATGTCACCTTACTTCATTTCAGGCTATTTTGGGTCCCTAAGGGTCACCAAAGGAGACTGTTGGAAACTTGCCACATTTAGCCCCGAAATGAGTTTGGTTTCATTTTGCACCCAATTTCATTGAATTGATCTTGAATTTCATTTGATTAAATAAAGAGTTTTTAGGGTATTACATGTATCCAAAAAGAAAAAGAAGCTAGAAGCATAAACTATTAGCCCACTGAACATATCAAGAACCTAGAGTCATGATAGTACGAACGTTTGACAAGGGAAATACAGACAAGGTGTTAAATTCATAGACAATGGATGGAACAAGAAGATATGTTTCCCGATTTGCCACTTTTGACAAGATAGAGCAGAGGGATCAGGAAATACCTACTAGCATGGAGGCCCGAATGGATAATATAATGAATGATGTTGCTTGAAGGGTTATGAATCAATTGATGAAGGCTCTACTGCAGGCACTCCCTTAGGTAAAACCTTAGCCTCAAGTGCCCAAACTTGTCCATGTTTAGTAGCCAGCACCTGTGGCCCAAGTTCTTGAACATCAAAGGGCTCAAGATGATCTAGATGATGAGAAACAGAGGAAGATGCTAATGGAGCTACAGAAGCTCCGCCCTCACATTTTGAAAGAACAGTTGACTGTATCATGGCAGACCATTGGTATCAAGAGATGGAGGAGCTTCAGAATGTGTTGAAGGTAACTAGGTCAAGATGGGTGGCACTGGCCACACACCACTTTAAGGGATCGGCCATAAGTTGGTGGCATATGATGAGAATGGACCCTAAAACAAATGTCGAAGAAATGAGCTAAGAAAAGTTTGCGTGGATCTTTTATGAAAAGTTTTCTCGAAGCAACACTAAGTAAGGGTAATACCCCAAACCCCTAGAAATAGGTTTAAGCTCAACCACAAGGCGGGTTGGGTCGTATGTTACATTTACAATTACACAACTTGCATCTCAATTCCTTTGTTCTAACACTTATTGAAATCCCTCATGAATATACTTTTCATTGTGCTTTATATTCAATTCAACAAGTGCAATACAAGTAGAAAAAGGAATGTTTCAAACTCTTTATTTATTCAAATAAAGAAACTTACATTCTTAAATTAAATCATCAACTTGAGTACATAACTCTTTAATTAAAGATAAAAATTCAACGGAAGTCTAAAAATCAAAAGTGAGGAAACATAGCCTTACAAAGGAATTTCCAATAAAAAAATCTACTATCCATAATCTTCTTGATTCAATCAATTTTCTAAAAAATAAAAGGAATGGGGTGAGCACATGGCCCAGTGGATCATTCACTAAACAACTAAGTTACTATTTCAAATCAATGACACATCCAATTTCACACACTTTCAAACATTAAATGATTCATACATCAATTTGGTTCAAGTTAACATTATGACTGAAAGGGGTTCTACTCCCTTGATGTTCTTAATTTAGATACCCTTATTAAGGGTGGAAAGACATTTCTTTGTCACCTTTCATTAGATGCCACATACCAAGTAACCCTTAGTTGTGCCCTACAACCACACACTCCAATAATGTGTTAAATACACCCGTAGCACCCATACAGGCCACTATGATAGTATGTGATTCTTATATTCACTTTCTTATGTTTAAGATCACATAATCATAAAAGAAATTCAGAATATAAATTTCAAAATTTTAAAGAAGCAAGAAAGCATGAAAACATCATACAACATGCTTGAAACATTAAATTAAATCCTAAACATGGATTCTAAGCATTACATGCTCTCATGAGCGATTAAAACATAAAAACATGCAAAACTGAAACTAAAATATAATTAAACATGCTGAAACTAAAATAAAACATGCTGAAAATTAGAATTTATACAAGCATAAATATGCTAGAAATTTAAAATAACAAAGTAGAGGTTTAAGAAATTCCCTCCGCCTTAATAGTTGTTCTCCCAAATTCAGCAAGGCTTCCCCAACATCATAGCACTTTCAAACACCAACAATATCACTCAAATCAACTCACTATAATACTGAAATTGAAGCTTCTCACTTGTGAGCACAAAAAAAAAGAGAAGTGAGAAGAAATGCCAAGAAGAGGGCAAGAACAAGCAAAGAGGGAAGTGTCCAACTCTTTTCTTTGGTATGAGATGAATGTGAGCAAGAAGGGGTTTATATAGTTTTTCAAGAGAACATAGGGGAGGTCTAGGACAGCTTGGGCAGCTCACAAAGTTAGGCAACTTTTCGGACACTCATGGGACGGTTTGGATTGAAAAAGGCATGTGGGCTCATGGATCACCAAGGCTTACTAAATCCCTATGAGCCATGATTTGATTCTCTTGTCTATTTCTTAATTAATGTTAGAGAATACTTCTAGATTTAAAAACATACTAATCTCAGTTGGGATGTCTTCTTTTAGATTAGCTCATGCTCATGAAACTTTCTTATTTAGTCTGTTACTTGTTCATCACACAAGATATACATGGAATGCTTTCTATTTCTTCATTCTTGGATGTCAAGCATGGGGAGTATGCTATCAGTCTTGAGGGGACACCATAACATAGTCTAATATTCATACCAAGCTTAAGGAAACTCTCCAACTTGGTTTAAACCCAAGGGTGGCGTCCCATATGTGTGAATCACTCATTTTAGGCGCCAAAATGGGAGACGAAAGTTTTTTATTTTTTATTTTCTCTTGTAAGTGTGGGATGACTAGGGTTTTATGTTGGCTCACTTAGATTTTAAACCCTTCTAACTTGGTTGGTTCACATGTGTGAAAATACACACACACCTATGGACCGATTTTGCATGAATAAGGCATGGTGCACATGATCATTTGTCTTGGTGTGTAGAATCACCCTTCTTGGATTTTGCAATTCCTATAGGACGACTCATTGCTTGGGTAGGTGTGGGCATACATGATCAATAGTATGGCATATGGGATCACTTTTCATGAATTCAAATGATGGACACCTCCCATGCAACTTTGGATAGGGTAAGGTGAACATGATCATGGTGTTCCATCCACGTGACTTGCATAAGTTTGGGGTGGCCATGACTTCATGGATTCATAAAAATCAAACAAAAATTAATATCTCCTTATTTACAAAGAATTATGATTTATAACCTATAGTTTTAGAATCATATGAACCTAATGCAAATTCTAAGGTATAGTTTGGCCCAAGGTGATTTTTTCTCAAAAGCTTTCCTTATTTAAGACCCATTGAGGTCACTAGGCAAATGAAAATCTAAATCATGGCCAATTGTTCTGATTTTTGGACATGTCATTGATTTTTTTAGTTCATGTCATTCTATTTGGAGTACCCAAAATGCGAATTCTTTCCTAATTTGGACCCCCTAAAGTGTGTTTGGCAAATGAAAACCCCAACCTTGACCAATTGATCTAATTTTTGGATATGTTGTCCAATTAGTTGGTTCATGTCACCTTAGTTCAATTTAAATTGTTTTGGGTCCTTATGGGTCATTAAATGAGAGTTTTGATCCTACCAAATTTAGTTTGTCTTCAATTTGCACCCAATTTCACTAAATTAATGATAAATTTCATTTAATTGAGTATAGAGAATTTCAGGGTATTACAACCTACCCTCCTTAGAAAAATTTTGTAACAGTCGAGCCCCACCGTGATAATGTTGTCCCCACCTTAGCCACCACTGACTAGGTACAAGGTTTTGTTCCTGGCAAGATTCAAACTGGAATCTCCTAAAAGCGCTCAGCATAATAAGACACCCTCGAATGCACATTTAGCCCAAGAATCCCCCTAGAGTTGGACCGATGTGGGATATTATAATCCACCCCCCTTAGAAGCAATTTCATCCTCGAGATTCACACCTTTAGTACACATAGCACGTCTCTGATACCATTTGTAACAACCCGAGCCTCTACGTACTGAAATTGTCCCCACCTTTGGCACTAGTATCTGGGTGCAGGGTTTTGTTCTTGGCAAGACTCGAACCCGAGTCTCTCAAAAGTGTTCGGCACAATGAGACACCCTCGAATGCACATTTAGGCCAAAAATACCCCTGGAGTCAGATCGATGTGCTAGCTTCATTATATGAATGTATGATATGCATGTTTTACTATTTATTTACTTTAAGACCAAATCCTATACACGTGCATGAAAAGAAACTAGAAGAAAAACTTTTAGGCCACTGAACAAATCGAGAACCTAGATACATTAATCTAGAGTCATGATAGTATGAATGTTTGACGAGGTAAATATTGACAACCAACTCGATCTATAGAAAATGGCTAGAGCAAGGAAGTATGGAACCCGATCCACCGCCTCTAATGAGACTGAGCAAAGATAACAAGAACACCTGCTAGAATGGAGGCACGGATGGAGGCCATGATGAACGAGATGTCACAGAGGGCACTAGAGCAACTGTTGAGGGCACTTCCACAGAAAATCCCTCAGGTGGCTCCACAACGTCAATTACCTGAACCTATCCAGGTTCAACAGCCAACACCTGTGGCCCAAGATCATGAACATTAGAGGGCTTAGGAGGGTTTAGAAGATGAGAAACAAAAGAACATGCTAATAGAACTTTAGAAGCTCCATCCTCCTTCATTTGATGGGACTATAGATTGCATCTCGGCAGACCATTGGTACCAAGAGATGGAGGAAATTCTAAATGGACTAAAGGTTACTGGGTCGAGATAGGTGTCACTGGCCACGTACCACTTCAAAGAGCCAGCAAGAAGTTGGTGGCCTATGATGAGGATGGACCCTAATACAGATGTGGATGCCATGAGTTGGGAAAACTTTTTAGAAATCTTGCTACAAGAGGACTTTGTTTGACTGAATTAAAAAGACATGACTATAGCTAAATATGAAAGGAAGTTCACCAAACTGGCCAAATTCTCCGCAGATTTGATCAAGGAAGAGAAAAGAAAGGCCAATCAATTCGCATAGGGTCTTAAGATGGAGATTCGAAAGATAGTGAAGACTCTAGACCTAAAGACTTACAAAAATGTCGTAGAAAAGGCCCTAACACTAAAACAAGAACTTAACCGGGAACAAAGGTTGAGGGGAAGAATAAAAGGTCTGGGAATGAAAATGTTCAAGGGGCTCAGAAGAAAAGAAAGAATCGTGGGAAAGCACCACATACGCAGAAACATGGGCAGGCCAAAAACGACTCAAGGGAACAAGCAAGGAAGCAAGGGCTTTGTTTTGTGTGCAACCAGAAGGGTCATCTGGCTAGAGATTATCCTAATGCATAGGCTGAAGCTCCTCAGCAACAACCACAGTAGGGAAGAGGTCAAAATGGTCATCCATAGAGGAGGCAACAACAGTCGAATGCCAATCAGGGGCATAACCAGGGCGTGGGTAGAACGAGGCCAGAATGTTCGCTATTGAGGCTTAGGAAGACTAGGTCCCTATAATAGAAGGTACATTTTTGTTGTTCAATGTCACCATTAAATTGTTGTTTGACTCGAGTGCCTCTAAATCTTTTATTTTTGAAGAACTAGCTGGTAGGTTACAACTTGTAACAAAAATATTACTTGTAACTTTGATGTGTCCACACCAATAGGGACCACTGTGAATTCAAAAAGAATGTGTATTTGTGACCTAAGGTTTGGGGATAAACTCTTAACAGTTAACCGATGTACCTTACCCTTTTATGGCTATGATATAATCTTGGAAACGTATTGGTTAGACCAATACCAAACCCAGATAGATTTTCCTTAAAGACGGGTGACCATAACCCTACCTTTAGGGAAAACCTATAGAATCAATGGGGATATGCAGAGATTAACCAAGAAGTCTAACCATGGCCATGTTGAATTGCTTAAGCCAGAAGAATGTGTACAAGGAACTCTCTGAAGAAGAAACTATTGAACTAAAAAAAATCCAAGACCTAGCAGTGGTTAGTCAATACAAAGATGTGTTCCCAAACAACTTACCCAGACTACCACCTGCTAGAGAGTTAGAGTTCAATATTGAACTTCACCCTAGAACCAACCCAAACGCCATAACTCCTTACAAAATGGCACTAGTAGAACTAATTGACTTGAAGTCTAAACTCGACGAGCTCCAAGAAAAAGGTTTTATCAAGCCGAGTGAGTCACCTTGAGGAGCTTCGGTACTATTCGTAAAAAAGAAAGATGGTTCTATGAAACTTTGTCTCGACTATCAGAAGTTAAACCTAGCTACAGTGAAGTATAAATATCCTTTGCCAAGGATTAATGACCTATTCGATCAATTGATAGGAGCCACTCATTTTTCAAATATTGATCTTAGGTCAGGATATCACCAGTTAAGAATAAAGGAGTCTGATATACACAAAACTGCCTTCAGAACAATATATGGACACTTTGAGTTCACCATGATGCGCTTTGGTTTGACCAATGCCCCAACAACATTCATGGACTTGATGAACTGAGTGTTTAAATAGTATCTTGACCAGTTTGTGGTGGTATTCGTAGATGAGAATCTAAGCTACTCCAAGTCAGAGGCTGAATACTTAGGATGTCTCACTCCTTGGGTCAGTGTGGGCATACATGATCAATTTTATGGCATATGGGATCACTTTTCATGAATTCAAATGATGGACACATCCCATGGAACTTTGGGTAGGGTAGGGTGCACATGATCATGATGTTCCACCCATGTGACTTACACATGTTAGGGGTGGCCATAACTTCATCGGTTCACAAAAATTAAATAAAAATTAATATCTCTTTATTTACAAGGAATTATGATTTATAACATATAGTTTTGGAATCACATGAACCTAATGCAAATTTTAAGATATGGTTTGGCCCAAAGTGATTTCCCCTTAAAAACTTTCCTTATTTAAGACCCATTGAGGTCACTAGGCAAATGAATCTAAATCTTGGCCAATTGTTTTGATGTTTGGATATGTCATTCATTTTGTTAGTTCATGTCATTTTGTTTCATTTCGAGTCATTTCGATCTCTCGAAGTACTCTAAATGTTATTTCTTTCCTAATTTGGACCCCCTGAAGTGTGTTTGGCAAATAAAAACACTAACCTTGACCAATTGTTCTAATTTTTGGATATGTAGTCCAATTAGTTGTCTCATGTCACTTTACTTCATTTTAGATTATTTTGGATCCCTATGGGTCACTAAATAAGAGTTTGGATGTAACACCCTAACCCCCAAGAGACAGGTTTAAGCTCAACCACAAGGCGGGTTGGGTCGTATTTTACATTTACAAGTACACAACTTGCATCTCAATTCCTTTATTTAAACACTTATTGAAAATGTTCATGGATACATCACAAAGTATTAAATTTCAATTCAATAAGGCTATACAATTAGATAACAGAATACTTCAAACTCTTTATGTATTCAAATAAAATAAAGAAAGTTACATTCTTAAATCAAAACTTGAGTACATAACTTTCAAAACTTAAATAAAATTCAGTGGAAGCCTTAAATTCAAAATTTAGGCAATATGCCCTTAAAATAGAACTTTCACAACTTAGAAATAATCTAATATCCATGGCCTTCATGATTCAAGTAAATTTCCTGAAAAATAAAACGAATGGGTGAGCACATAGCCCAGTGAATCATTAATAAAACAACTAAGTTACTACTTCAAATCAATAGCACATCCAAATTCAAATACTTTCATGCATTGATTGATTCAAGCAACTTTTTGGCTGTAGTTAACTTTAAGACGGAAAGGAGTTCTATTCCCTTTATGTTCTTAATTTAGACACCCCTCTTTAGGGTGGAAAGACATTTCTTTGTCACTTTCATTTCTTTGTCACTATGACAGTACGTGGTTCTTATATTCAATTTTCTTA
>JAJIYU010006455.1:0-20640 GCA_030144865.1 Tinospora cordifolia
AATTTCAAATAAAATAAATTAATGTGACATACAAATATATATATATATATATATATATGTGTGTGTGTGTGTGTGTGTGTGTGTGTGTGTATGTATATATAATTATTTATACATACAATTATTTATATAATTGATTACATATATAAATAATGTGACATACAAATATATATATATATATACTATGCTATTTGTATATCATGAATAAATAATTACACGTGTGTGTGTGTGCGTGTATATATATATGTTATTTGTATATATATCATGTATATATATACTACGTTATTTGTATATCATGCATAAATAATTACACATGTGTGTGTGTGTATATATATATATGTTGTAAATGTTACTATTTTCCATATGTTAGAAGGAAGCCAATGAAAATTCAGATTCAATTGCAAGAGTAGATATATGGACAAAGGGTCATTTGAGAGAGAATGGTAAGCCTTTAAATGAAGCAATTCAAGAAGCAATTGTAAGTAAATTATTAAAGCAAATGATATCTAGTTATATATATTGAAATTACATAACAATAGAAAGTTATCAAGTTAATTTACTTGTTTTTATGTGAATGTAGCAAAAAGATTAATGATATTAGTCAATCTACCACCAATTCAGTCAAGAGAGATAAGTTAAAAGAGGATGCCATTACTAAAGTATTGGGACTTAAGCGTTGTGGGCGAGTTCGAGGTCTTGGATTTGGGGCAACACCTTCAAAGGTTGATACTCAAATTCAAAGAAATGGAAAAGTAAAGGTCTTAGAGAATATAATTCAAGATCAACCAAAAAAGATAAAAAACTATTGAAGAAAAATCAAAGAAAATGGATACACTCGAGGAAAGAGCTGAAGCATTGACTGTCATGTTCTTAATGCAATCTCAACAGGTGACAACTAGGCTTAAAATTTTCTTTGTAGTTTAATTTATTACTTAAATTTATATAGTGAAATATGTTTTATGATATGGTTCAATAGCTTTAAAGCCCAAGTGGAAGAGACATGAATATGATACATTCAAAAACTCAAACACCACAAGTAAACTATATTTTGAACCCAACTTTGATTATAAACTTTTATTCTTATAATGTTTATATTATCTTTAATTTGTTTATGTATTATGTAGTTACAACAGGGTAGCAAGCCCACCCAAAAAAAAAAATTGTCTCCTGAGAATGTTATATGCGAATTATTGAATTAGCATCCCAAAAATGAAAGAAACGAAGAAGTTGTAGCAGTAGGAAAGATTTCTTCTACAGATCCTAAGGCTAAAGTTCATGGCCTCACACTAAGCTTTGATTGTTGGAGAGTTTGGGTTGTAAAGGTAGTGAATGAAGATGTTGATTTATATAGAGCAACATCAGAAATTCATTACTTCAGTGATGGTGTTGGAAGTACAATTGATTGACCAAAGAAGTACATAAGACTATTTAAATAATAATTACACTTTTTGACGGATTGTATATATGTTTGGTGGAATGTATATATATTTGATGGATTGTATATACTAAATGAGGAATTTGAAATGATAGAACAAATGTTTAATAATGTTTATTTTATATTATGAATTTACAGATAAAGGTAAATATATGCAATATATATTGTAGTAAAATATTTTTACGATTAAAAAAAATTGACAAATATGACAACGTTCAATTTTCGTTGTAAGATACATGATATAACAACGTGCAGATGATTGTTGTTGAAATACTAGAGCTTTCACAATGGGCACAAGCATGTTGTTAAGTAATGGACATATAACAACCACTTGACCATTGTTAAAAGGCTCAAAGGTTAGGTTTTCCACAACATTCGCCCATTGTTATAACACGTCTACAATAATAGCGACGATGACCATTGTTGAATATGACTTAAAATATTGAAGCATTTAACAATGTGCGAACGTTGTTGTAGCTTCAGTTTTTAAATCGATGCACAATGCATTACAACAATAGGCTCGTGACCATTGTTAAAGGTTAGGGTTTCCACAACTTGCGCCTGCTGTTATAACATTTCTACAACAACAAGCATAGTTACTGTTGTCGAATATGTGTTTAAAGATTGAATCATTTAACAATGTGCGAACGTTATTGTAACCTCACTCTTAGACCGATACACAATGCTTTACAACAACAGGCTGGTGACCGTTGTTAAAAATAGTCGACCATTTAACAACATCCTGATCGACAACATCACCATGAACATTATCATATAGGTATAACAATGAACATTGCACGTTGTTGTAGGTGTCATTTCTTGTAGTGATAATATGATAAATGTTTAATATATATTTTGGTAAATGTTTATTTTCTATTATGAATTTATAGATACAGGTAAATATATTCAATATTGTAGTAAAATATTTTCAGCATTTTAAAAAAAATTGACACATATGACAACATTCTATTTTTGTTGTAAGAGACATAATATAACAACATGCAGACGATTGTTGGTGAAATACTGAAACTTTCACAACGGGCGCATGTTGTTGTAATGGACATACAACAACACCCATTTGACCATTGTTAATAACAGGCGACTGTTGTTGTAAGGCTCCTTCAACAACAATCATGACACCATTGTTAATAGACTAGGGTCTCCACAATGTACACTTGTTGTTATATCATGGCTACAACAACAAATATGATGACCATTATCGAATATGTGATAAAAGATTAAAGTATTTAAAAACGTGCGAACGTTGTTGTAACCTTAGTTTTTAGACCGATACACAATGCATTACAACAACAGGCTCGTGACCATTGTTAAAAATAATCGACCATTTAATAACACTCTGATCGACAACATAACCATGAATGTTGTGGTATGGGTATAACGGCGAACATTGTATGTTGTTGTAGGTGCCATTTCTTGTAGATAATACTCTAAATTCTCTGTACTCAATCAAATGAAATTTACCATCAATTCAATAGAATTTGGGTGCAAAATAAAACCAGATTCATTTTAGGGCTAAATTTAATAGGTTCCAAAACTCTCATTTAGCGACCCTTAGGAACCTGAAACGACTTGAAATGATGTAAGGTGATATGAACCAACTAATGAAACGTGACCAAAAATTAGAACAATTGGTTAATGATGGAGTTCTTATTTGCTAAACGCCCTTCAAGGGGTCCAATTTAGGAAAAAATTGACATTTAGGGTACTTCGAGGGATTGAAATGACGCAAAACGAAACAAAATGACATGAACTAACAAAATAAATGACATATCCAAAAATCAGAACAGTTGGCCAAGATTTGGATTGTCATTTGCCTAGTGACCTCAGTGGGTCTTAAATAAGAAAAGTTTTTGAGAAAAAATCACCTTGGGCCAAGCTATACCTTAAAATTTGCATTAGGTTCATGTGATTCCAAAACTATAGGTTATAAATCATAATTACTTGTAAATAAGAAGATGTTAATTTTTATTTGATTTTTGTGAATCTATGAAGTCATAGCCACCCTAAGCATGTATAAGTCACATGGGTGAAACGCCATGATCATGTGTACCCTCACCCCTCTTAATCTCAATGGAACGTTTCCACTGTTTGAATTCATGAAAAATTATTCCATATGCCATACAGTTGATCATTTATGTCCAAACCTACCCAAGGAATGAGATGTCCTGTAAGAATTGAAAAATCCAAGAAGGGCGATTCCATACACCAAGACAAGTGATCATGTGCACCATGCCCTATTCATGCAAATTCGATCCATATGTGTGTGTGTAAGTGTGTGCACACATGTGAACCAACCAAATAAAAAAGGTTTGAAATCTGAAACAAGCACCCAAAAATCCTAGTCGTCCCATGCACATAAGACAAGAAAACCAAATTAGAAACTTCATTTTATTCCCTTTTGGCGCCAACTCATGGGTGTACACAAGAGGGTGCACCATACTTGGAGTTTAAATTATTTGGTGAGTTTACTTAAGCTTAGATTTGTATATTAGAGTATGATATAGTGCCCCTTCAATTTTGATTGCATACTCCCCTTGCTTGACACCCAAAGAATAGAGAAATTGCAAGCATTCCATGTGTGTTGATGTAATGAGCAAGCAAGGGAATCAAATAAGAATGTAATATCCCATAAATTTGTCAAATAATTTAAAATAAATAAAATAAGTTAAGTAAATTAATTTCAAGGACTTTAAGAAATTTTTGGGTACAAATTGTAGGTTGGCACACGAAAAATAAAATATATTAGAGATATAATTTAAATTAGGCAAATAAGACCTTACTTTGATAATTAAATGAAAATTTCAATTTAGTAGAATTAATTATGAAATTTAAAGAGTTGCTTAAGAAATAAATAGAAATAAAGTATATATACACATATAGGTTAATATGTGTATGGATATGAATAAGGTGTGTGTTAGCATAATAAATGTTAATACTACAAATTATAGGAATATGTACATAGAAAAATTTATATAATTAAATAAAAATGTCGTATATGTGTATTTATTAAAAATAAATCAAACATTATGTAAATATTAATTTATAATTACATAAATTATTATCTAAAAATAAAATATGAAATAAATAAAAATACATGAAAATGAAAAACGTAGATTATTTAATTATTGGCATTAAATATATTAAAGAAATAGAAAAATATCTTATAAATGCAATAGTAAATAATTAGAAAGGGAAAAATATTAGTAAGATCATAAAATAGAAGGGAATATGCAAGAAAATCAAGTTTTCATCAATTAGAAAGTGTCCAATTGGCAATTTTCAGATAATAGCAACATTAAAAATTAAATTTGGTAATTAGAAACTACATCCAATGGTGAGGATCGAGTAATCATCACGATCTGCAATCCAATGGCTCAGATCAAGATCGCACCAAACGCCCTGGAACATCGGATTACCATAGATTGGACGGTCTACAATCTACACGATTAATCCAACAGTCTAGATCGAAGCTCTCTGAGATAATCGCAAACGAACACTACGATCGAGGAAATCAGACGGACCGGATGCATTTTGTTGATCGTGTAATACCCCAGAATTTTGTCAAATAATTTAAAATAAATAAAATAAGTTAAGTGAATCAATTCTAAAGATTTTAAGAAAATTTTTGGTACAAATTGTGGGTTGGCACATGAAAAATAAAATATATTGGAGATAAAATATAAATCAGGCAAATAAAACCTTAATTTGATAATTAAATGAAAATTACAATTTAGTAGAATTAATTATAAAATTTAAAGAGTTACTTAAGAAATATTAAAGTATATATACACATATAAGTTAATATGTGTATGAATAAGGTATGTGTTAGCATAATAAATGTTTATACTAGCCTGCATTATACCACCATTCACGGGTTAGACCATTACTCACACATTGGTGGTATTATATAAGTATAACATATGAATAACGTATATATATATATATATAAGGTAATTCGTTTACGACGGTCAAATAAAACGTTGTTATAGACGGCTATAGACAATGTTCACGAATGAATGTTGTAATAACTTACGTTCTTTTAACAACAGTCGACTAATGAACATTATTGAAGGTGTCATTCGACAATGATCAACTATGATTGTTGTAATAATATAGAACAACGTTCGCTTGCTCGTTGTAATGGTCTTTTCAATAATGTTCCCATGTGAACATTGTTGTACATATTTTACATAAGCGATATTACTAAAGACATTTTATGAACGTTGTTGTATGCCTTCTATTAGAACAGTCATTGATACATGTTGTCAAATTGACGTTGTTGTATCATCAATTTCTTGTAGTGTCATTTCAAATTCTTTATTTAGTATCACCTAAGAATAATAAATTTCATAGTGCCAAACATACAACCCATAAAAAAGTGTAATTATTATTTATATTACTTAACGTTATTAATCCTATAAACAAAAATAAAAAGTTCTATAAGCAAAAATTCTTCTTGGAGGATCATCACGTCTCATCTTGATACACAATCCAAGCATATAAACTCAAGTTCTCCATTCTTCCAATCTTTATACCTACATCAAATAAAAAATGAACTTAATTAGATTAATTTTTTTAAAAAAATAAGAATAAGAGCTAAAAGAAAACTACTAATTGATAAGTCTATAAGATTACATGAAGTTGTTAAAATTAAATATAACAATAATCAATTAAATAAAGAAACATGTGTTTTCAAATCTTCTAGCATAGGGTGATAGATGCAAGTCACTCTTTTAATGATGATGGTATCCTATGCTCTAAGTTGATCTGTAAAGCATGCAATATTAATTAATGAAGAGCAAAAAGACTTAAAGTGATATGAAAAAGATCATATATAAAGCCAAAAAAGAGCATGTATAAAACATCATTGGAATTAAATAGAAAGAATGACCATACGTGATGCTCATATTTTCACTGAGGGAAAAAAAAACAAATATATAAAAATAGTATATGAAAAGTTATACACATTGTCAAAGAGCATAGATAAAAACCTTTTTTACTACTAGTTAACTATAGAATTATCACTTTTGGCTCCCTTCAAGGTGTTTTTGTACCTTCAACAATTTTACTTACACAATTTCACTCTATACATGCATTCCTTAGTTTTCCTTAGTTTTTTAGTTTTAAATGGTTATCATTTTCAAATGTCCAAAAACTAAGACAGTACAACCCAAACATTGTTGTACAAGACCTTTACTTGCAAATTCACAAGGTATTTTCTAAAGTTTGAATGTGCTACGTTATAGCCATTTAAAAAACTAAATTTGTTAGTTCTTTCAATTTAAGAAACTAAAACTACACCTAAAAAGGGAATATGATGTAGGCCACTAGGCTAGAACAAAATAAAAGGACCCAAATTTTTTACATAGAAAGCAAAATGCAACTACTAAAACTAAATCAAGGATAAAACAAATATCAAAATTTCTCAAATAGATTGCTCAGTGGTATATGTCAACATATCCAACTTTTGATTTAATATTTTGTGTGCTTATATTCTATGCCACCAGATTGACCAGCGACAAGACTAAAGATCCAAAACAACTGACCATTTTACGTGTAATAGAATTCTCAAAAATTCATGTGCCCAAAGGATTCAAGGATTATTAGGAAAAAGAAAGTCATATCAAGTATAATTGGGCCCAAACAACCTAGCTAGCAAGTGGAAGATACCCATAGTTTCATACCTCTATTTTTTTGCAAATGACACTGTCTTTATAACTAATTCACAGATATAGTAATTTCAATACAGAGGTTTACTTCACATTGATCTAATCAACAAATAAGAAAGAAAGTTAACCTAGTTATGTTCATTTTTATTTCTCAAAAAACACAATTAGTATGTTAAAGAATTCATATTTAATTTAGCAATTATTTTGCAGCACAAAGATAACCTATAATGACATACAAAACCCATATAACCAACAATAACATATGGTAATTCAAAGAATCACAAAATCACCTGAATAACCTATAACAATGTACAGAATCCCTCTTATTCTGGTCTTAAAGAGGAAATTTCACATTGTTTATTTTAAACCAAAAGCTATAATATCAATCAATAAACATTATGAGTCATGAACGTGGAAGAGATGAAAGTTGAAGATGTGAATGAAGAGTAGATACCTTATACTAAAGAAGAAGAACAGTAGCTGTGGGGAAACAAAGAAGAACAGTAGCAACAGTGACGACTGACAAGAAGAACAAAGCTATGCGAAAAAGAAGAAAAACAATAGCAGTAGCGACCGAAAGAACTGAAGAAGAAGCAGTGACACCCGATGGGAAGAATAGAGCTGTGTAGTTGTGGAGGTGATTGTCCAAGAAATGACTATCCAAGAAGAAGGTGTGACAAAAATAATGAGTAGCAACCCTTTGAAGAAGTCAAAAGTTAGAGAAAAACATGGTGTGACAAAAAAATCTCTATAAAACCTGCCATTTAACGGAAAAGAAATGTATCAAAATATTTAACTTTTACACAATAATTAATTTATAAAATGATGCCTATCTATAATAGTTTTATGTATTTCTTTAGCCAAGCAATTGTATTTTCAACAACATCACTCAAGTATTGAATTTCTCATGTAGGTCTTTATAAATCAATATCTTCATTCACTACCTTTACAACCCAAACTCTCCATCAATCAAAGCCTAGTGGGAGGCAATGAACTTTAGCTTTAGGATCTGTAGAAGAACTCTTTCCTACTGCTACAACTTCATCGTCTCCTTCATTTTCGGGATGCCAATTCAATAATTCACATCTAGCATTTTCAAAAAACATTTTTCATGGTTGGGCTTGCTATCCAGTTGTGACTACACAATACATAAACAAATTAAAGATAATATAAACATTATAAGAATAAAAGTTTATAATCAAAGTTGGGTTCAAAATATAATTTACTTGTAGTGTTTGAGCTTTTGAATATATCATATTCATATCTCTCCCATGTTGGCTTTAAAGCTATTGAACCATATCATAAAATATATTTCACTATATAAATTTAAGTAATAATTAAACTGCAAAATAATAAACCAAAAAAATTTTTAAGCCTAGTTGTGACCTATTGAGATTGCACTAAGAGCTTAGCAGTCAATGCTTTATCTCTTTCCTCGAGTGTAGCTATCTTCTTTGATTTTTCTTCAAGAGTATATATCCTTTCTGCATGATCTTTAATTATATTTTCTAAGAGCTTTAGTTTTCTGTTACTTTGAATTTGAGCATCAAGCTTTGAAGGTATTGCCTCAAATCCAAGTCCTTCAACTTGTCCACAACGCTCAGGTCCTAATACTTTAGTAATGGCATCCTCTTTTAAGTTGTTTCTCACAATGGAATTGGTGGTAGATTGACTAATTTCATTAATTTTTTCTTGCATTCACATAAAAACAAGTAAATTAACTTGAAAACTTTCTATTGGTATATAATTTAAACATATATAACTAGATATCATTTGCTTTAATGATTTACTTACAATTGCTTCATTTAAATGCTCACCATTCTTTATCAAATGACCCTTCGTCCATACATCTACTCTTGCAACTGAATCTGAATTTTCATTGGCCTTCTTCTAAAATATTTGAAATAGTAACATTTATAATATATATGCTTATGTAAAAATACAAAGAGAAAACAATAAAATAAAGTAAGTGCCAAGAGCATTACCAATTCATGCTCGAAACAAGCATAACCCTTCCTACTCATTGTGTGCAATAGCTTTTGATTAGTCTTCATTTCACTAAACTTTTTGCTTTTTGCCTAATAAAGTGAATATATTATTAATAATGAAAGAGAAGTGATGATTCAAATTTAAAGTATATAAGAAACACACAATAAACCTAAAACTCTTCGGGTAATCTTTCTTCAACAAAAATATTCCAGTCTATAGGAGACATTACATTGTTAAGCTTAAGATAATTGTCTACAAAGTTTTTTTCTTTTTTTTTTATTGTTTCTCTAATTATTGTAGAAACTTAAGACTTGTATTGCCTCTAGCCGTGTCCTATTTTTTATAATATCATAGCTTTATTAAACTTATCAACTATAAATCTTTTTTGATATGCACGAAAAAAGGATAAATTAAAGAATTTCTACAAATAAATTATTAGAATCTCTTATGAATAAATAATTCAATTATACACATACCTCAATTAAACTCCAAAGTTGTTCTTTCATTTCTGGAGCTACATGATGTCAATCTTTAATTACTATAGGTACGTGCTCACGCATAATTACACTGATGTAAGATGAGAGCTTCTCAAAATTAGTCGACACTAGTTGCCCTCTTTCATTGAACTCAACTTCCATTCTAGGAGCATATCCCAAAACCAAACTCATCCTAGTGGGTCCACGTTTCTTTGTTGTTGTGCTATCATTCTCTATTGCTTTTGATGTATTTTCTGTAATAGGTGACAAACTTGGTGAATTGGATTCCTCATTAGACAGTCTCACAACTTCATTCTTAGAATTATTTATTGTAGCTAACATGGCTGTCCATTGCTTCTTAGTTCTCTTCTGAGGTTGTTTAGAGGACTTGACAAAAAATGCATCCATATATATAGAAATATTTGTCTTATAATATTCACATAACATGACCAAAAATGCATCATTATAAATATTACTGAAAATAAAATACTTACTTCACCAGCTTCTATAGTCGTCTTTTTTGTCATAGTGGCTACAGAAGATATAATATGTTTGTTGATATAAAACAAAAATGAATTAATTAATTAATTTAGACACAATAAATAACTATCACATAGCTAAAAAACAGGATTTAATACACAATCCAAGCATATAAACTTAGGTAGAAATTCAAGAAAAAATTCAATCAATTATAATATAAAACTTAATGCTTACATTATTCACAAAATAGTGTCGTTTAGGTCAATCCTAGCACAGTGTTCCACGTTTCCATCTCTAAATGTAGACATGTTCATGGGCTCATGTGTCAAGTTTATACTTTTCTCATATACTTGTAACTCATGAAACATCTTGGAGGAGCTCTCAAAACGACATACCAGTTAGATGTTTCATTTTATCTATAATAGAAAACTTGCCTTGCTTGTAATGCAAGAATAAATGGATCCTTATCAAATTGAAATTGCCTTTCATGAAGGTTGACTAATGTAAATCCTTCTTTCTTGACGCTATTGACAATATTAGCCCAATCACATTTTAAAATAGGGATATGAAATGTATGATAATCAAGAATTATGATATCTCTTAAGACTCCATAATAAGTGACCTCCCCAGATTGTTGTGATTGATCTTTTGCACTAGACCTACAAAGAGTTATTGCTTCAAGTGAAACACAACTATTTTGTTGGGATTTCTCTGCATTTTTTTGTATGAAAATGGAGATCGTTTATTACATATCTCTAACGTTATAATACTTGCTCCCTAAGCCCTAGTGTGAGCTATGTTAGCTTACTAGAAATGTTGTTATGTCCAGCAAGCTCCTTAATCTGATCATATAGAAAAGAATAGAATGAATACTACTTTGGTAAGATAATTAAATATGCATGTTGAAAAATGCTTGTTTACCTTATCATGAATCCATTTATTAAATTCATCCATGTGTTTTTTATACAACAAATGTTCATTCCTTAATAATATTCTATATGAATGTTGAAGTTCAATCACGTGCATTTTAATAAACAACATAAAGTTAGCTCCAACTTGAACAAAACACTATAAGAGCAATATACTTATTCTATGTAAGGTTGAACTTCTAAACTATTTAATAAAACATAACGATGAGCAATATCCAAGATATTAGATGAAAACACAACTTTCTTTTGAGTAAGAATGGGGTAGCCCTCCAATATTATTTCATTTTCTTCATCTTCATTTTTAACGTCTTCATTGTGTGTCGATAAAATCCCTACCTCATATGCTTTCTCAATATATTTGCTACAAAATATGGTACACTCATTGATAAGATATCGTTTATCTACACAACCCTCTGGTCGTGCATGATTCTTAACATAACCCTTTTGTAATTTCATGAATCTAAAATACCACAAAGATTAGTACATTCAATTATTTGGCAAGCAATGGACTAAGACACATATATAATAAAGTAGCTAAACACATTAAAGTGATATATATTCTACTTCTCAACTGGATACATCCAACGATATTGGACTGGTCCACCCAAACAAGCTTCTCGTCCCAAGTAAATTGTTAAGTGAACCATAATATCAAAAAAAGATGGAGGAAAGAGCCTTTAAAAATGCACAAAGTTTCAGCTATTGAATTATACAAGTCCAATAATAAATTTCGATCAATGATCCTATCATAAAGTACATTAAAAAATCTACAAAGTCGTGAAATTGCATATCTTGGACCATTTGTTAGAACTCCTCTCAAAGCAACAGACAGAATTTGTTGCATTAATAAATGACAATCATGTGACTTTAAGCTAAGTATCTTACATTCTTTAATCGATACACAATTTTCAATGTTAGACCCATAACTGTCTGGTAACTTCTAATTTCCTAATCTTCTACGAAAAATTTGTTTCTCTTTTTTGAAAGAGTGTTCATTACATAAACATAATCGATCTCCTCATTTCTCAACATGTAACTCACTTCTAATATTCATGCATTCCAAATCTTTACGAGCATTGAGTCTATCTTTTTATTTGCCTTTCACATCCAGAAGTGTATGAATAATACTATCGCATATATTCTTTTCAATGTGGATCATATTCAAATTATGACGTAAAAGCAAGCTTTGCATAAATTTGACTTAATTACTTCATATGTTATGAAATAGAATGAAGTCATATTATGTTTCACAAAACAAATGATTTTAAAGTACAATGACACAAATTTGTAAGCATACCTTTCAATATGGCAATTCAAAGAAAATTGACTTCTTCTTCCATATCTGTTCCTCATCTTCTATTTTTTTTCTTCCTTTTTTTACTCTTACCCCAGTCATTTACAATATATTCTACCTCTGCAAGAATTGCTTCACTTGTAAACCACTTTGATTTTCGTTGTAGCTCTTGTTTACCATTAAACCAAGCTCCTTTTTTCGATATGGATGGGCATGATCTAAAATTCTTCTATGACCCATGTATGAGAATTTTCGACTATGACGTAACCATTCAAAGCAAGTATCCAAGTGACAAATAGGACATGCAAATCTTCCTTTTGTTGACCGCCCAGACATATTTGCATAAGCAGAAAAATAATTTATAGTCCATATTAAGATTGTTCTTAAGTTGAATTTGGATTTTGTAAATGCATCATACATTTTAACTCCATTTGTCCAAAAAAATTTCAAATCGTCTATCAAAGGTGCTAAGTAAATATCTATATCATTTCCTGGTTTTTTCGGCCCAAGAATGAGTAATGTCAACATTAAATTATCCTTCAACATGCACAAGAATGGAGGCAAGTTATATGTAACTAATATTACTGACCAGCAATTGTACTTCAAACTAAGGTCTTGAAATGAATTAAAACCATTCATAGCCAATCCAAATCTAATATTTCTGGGATCTAACGCAAAAGATTTATGATTGTCCTTTATAGTTTCCCATGCAGTTGAATCAACCGGAGTCTCATTTTTCCATTTGTACTTTTGTTATTTTGATGCCATGTCAATTGTTCAGCTATTTCAACCACTCCATACATTCTTTAAAGCCTTGGAATTATTGAAAAGCAACTCAACACTTTCTTAGGGACTTTTTTCTTTTTTTGAGTGTGCTTAGATTTCCATCTAGATAAACCACATTTGGGGCATAGATCTGCATCATGTAGCTCATTTCTAAATAAACAACAACTGTGATGAACCATGATTAAATGTACAAAAATTTTTGGGTCCAATGTATGTATATTCTGAAATTTTAATGGAAATACATGAATTTATCTCAATTTTTTCAATTTTAAATTATTTATTGGAGAAAATTAGAATAATTAGAAAAATATATGATTTTGAGAAGAAAATACATGAAATTATAAGAAAAATGTAATTTCTAGAGAGAAATAATTTTTAGGATTGATTATTGAATTTTTGCAATAATTATGAAATTGAGGATTGAGGCCCGTGCGGGCCGCTTGGGTGCATAGGCTTCTCGGGCCGGTGGGTCGGGCCCAGGCGTGCCTAGCGCCTGGGTTGGCCCAGGGTGCCTGGCGGCCCAAGTCCCCCTACCCTTCCTTTTTTTCGAATTTTAATGGATTTTTGGGCGAATTTCAGTGATTTTTCTGGGTGAAACCATGGGAATACATGGTTTGGAACCTATGATTTTGGCCATATCATCTCACCTTATGAGCAAGCCAATGAATGATGACAACTGGTAGTCTTGCATGGAAACTCAAGGGTCACATGGATGGCCATGTGGCACCTTATTTTGCCATGCAAACACACCTTCCATGCAATAAAACCACCACTTGAGCAAGAGTTTCTGATTTCCAAATTTTATTCCATCTTCCAAAACATGTAACTTCTTCCTTTGACCTCCGTTTTTAGTGTTCTAAGCCTCTTTGGAAAGCTCTTGCAATCATCTACAATGTCCCACAAGTACCTCACTAAGTCTCGAAACCATTTGAAGCTAAAACAGCCAAGAATAGGTGTTGTTCGTTATGTTTCAAACCTAGAAAACAAAAAAACTATTCAAACCTAGAAAACAAAAAAACTATGTTGAATCAGTCTTTGGAGCTTCAATTCCTAGGCCATTTCAAGTCCGTTCTAGAGGTAAAACCCATCTTTTTCTTCTTTATTATGTGTACTTCCATGTCCAAGTGATGGAAATCAAATACTAAAACTTTAAATCCGTTTTATAAGGCTATGAAACTGACTGTCTAATTAAGTATTTTGATAGATTCTGTATAAAGCAAACTGTGGGACCAGATTGGAAGCATTGTTTGAGGTACCTAGAGGAGTTTGTTTGGACTAAGATTAGAAGCATTTTGAACCTCATACTTAGGACCAGAAAAGGGTAAAAACCTAAAACCAAAAGCCTCTGTGGTTTAGATTTTAGATGTTTTCAAACATGCCTTGTTAGTTAGGTATTATGGGACAGAAAAAATTCCAAAACGCCCTTATACATGCAATGATTTGGAGTTGTGTTTAAGAGCAAATACGATTATGGTTGCTTACTATTTTGAGTAAGACTTAATTAATTAGAATTCTAGGAACTAAACTATTGCAAAAATAGTAAGAAACAGCCTCAGATTGGTGCTAGAACCAAGGTCCATACGCACTTGAAAACCATAGGGGATTAAAATTATTGAACAATTTGTTACGTGGACAGAAAAGTAAGAGGTTAGTTGACTGAACAAATGTAGCTAGATTGAGCTAAAATTCAGTGGAGAGGTCTCTGAACATGTTAGGATAGTGTGTACAAAATTTCAGCCAAATTTGAATTCAGTAGGACGGTCAAATGAGGCACCATTTAGCTATTTGTCATAGGGTATACGAGATTTTTACAGTCTCTATTAATATACCTAGAAACCTTAGTAAATGGTGTCCAAAACTCATGAAATAAAATTCTAGTGAACGTTTAGGCAGTCTAGATGAAATCTGAAAAGTTTTGTATAAATCCTACTTACAGATTGATCGCAAAAAAATTGGCAAATTCACTACACAAGAGAGCAAAGAACTGAAAATTTGGCTAAGCGTTGGAAATTGAGGATTTTGACCCAAATGACCTAATTTTGGCCCAATTGACCTATTTTGACCCAATTTGGGCACAGATTGACCGAGAGTGACTAGATTGACCACATTGACCAGAGTTGACCAAGTTTGACCGATTGACCGAACATTGAATGAGGTGATTGGGTCGATCGAAATTGAGTAGGGACAGTGAGATTAGAAATTAGGCTACTGTATGGATAGAACAAAGATTGAGTTTAATTGATGTGGATTCGAGTGAGCACTGCAGGACTAGGTCGATTGTCAATGAGATATCAGTTCACAGGACCCAAGGTGAGTAGTTTCATTCAGGTGTTTTTTGTAACTTGTATTCCTTGCATAAAGCTTGTGTGAAATGGCATGGTTTAAATGGTTTCACGAGATTTAGATACATCTGATTGGTTTTGAGATGTGTAGATGTACACTGGTAGTGAGACCATAGGCTCGAGGGCCGAGCGTCGGGGTCAGGGTACTTGATGTGATTGACATTAGATTCGAGGTCCGAACACCAGGGCTTAGGGCATATGATTAGTGTGCCTATCCACTGAACCCGCCTAAGTCATGGCACTCAAAGACCGAGTGCAGGGTTAGGGTATTCGCAAAATACGCCTAGCTTATGACCTGCTTGAGTAGCCAATATGCCTAACTCAAGACCTGCTCAAGCGATGACCATAGGCTGGGTTTATTGAGTTAACCCTAGCCTGGATATGTTTTTAATTGGCATGGATTTGAAATGTTTTTATAATGGTTGCATCAGTTATAATTGTTTTGTACTATGCCATGCATTCAGATTTTATAGTATTTTTGCTGCTCATGCATACATGCATTGTTTTGGAATATTGGTTATAGTTAACATGCTGCAATTTCTACTCATTAAGCCACGTTGATTTTAGGTTCATTACTCTATCACTATTTTAGGTTCTTCAGTGGATGATAAAGGGAAATGCATGGTGATTGTCTAACTTCCTGAGGACTCCTGTCTCCTTTCTTTTTGGTCTTTGATATAGAGGTTGGTCATTCCTTGTACATGTGTAAATGGTCAATTTTGTATTTTGGACAAGATAGATATGTAATGAAACGTTTTCTCTTTCGTATGTTGCTTACTTTCATTTTTACGTGTTCCAATTATTCTAATATCGTCTGTTATATGAGATTGGAAAATGGCTTAATAGTTGTTGGGTGAAATCGACGTGGTGAGTGAGTTTGTCAGGCCATTGTGTTGGTCAGACTGCCCTTGGCTTAAAGAAGTGGTATCGATAAGACTTGGTATTAGAACCCTAGGTTCAAAGGAACTAAAAAACACTAATAAGTGAAGAACCTAGACGATATCAGAATGATTGCAAAAGTAAGCGAATCATCGAATAAAAAGGAGAAGATTAGCGATCATAAAATATATTTTGGACATAACATACAATACTAGTAAACTTTTGGAGTCAAATCTATTTTGAATGTATGAATAACCAACAATCCAATTTGAACTCCAGATTGACATGCCACCTCAGCGAGGTAGAGCACCACCTAGGCAGGGCAAACCACCGCTCGAGCCTAAGGAGCTGACACCACCACCACTCCCTCCTATTCAGCCCAAGCAGGACCAGATACAGAGGCTCGAGGTAGTGATTAGGGCCTCTAACAAGGATGCTCAGGTCCAGACAACCTTATTGATGGAGAGGTTAGATCGATTGGAGGCTGAGAGATAGAGAGCCGAGCTAGCAGTTCAGCTTGCTCCACCTGTGCCATCGGCTACTGAGCCACTAATTGGGCCGGTAGTAGCTGCAGTAGCCCCAACCTAGGATAGACAAGGAGATGAGAGAGCCCACGCCCGACTCCTCAAGAGCTTCATGGATTTGTGCCCTAAGAGGTTCAAAGGTGGCATCAGTTTAGAGGCGGTAGAGGACGGGTTACTGAGTATGGAGAAGAATGCCGAGACTTTGAGACTATCTAAGGTAAATCAGCTGGTGTTTTCAACCCATATGTTAGATAGCGAGGCTGCTAGATGGCAGTGTTCCACTAGGAGCATTGAGGGCTCGATCACTTTATGGGCCAGGTTCAAAGAGTTGTTTTTAGAGGCTTACATTTCGGAGACTGATAGGGAATGTAAGAAGGTTGAGTTTCTCAACCTGTGTGTAACACCCTGGAACTTTGCGATAGCGCCACGTCGTGAGTGGACATAAAATGAATAAATTAATAAAGTGAAAAAAAAACTTGATATTGGTTAACTTCAATAAAGAAAGGTAATATATACATATATATGGATTTACATAATCAAAGTTAATTGATGTGTAGGACGATAAGCAAATAAATAAAATGAAATGTATATGTATGTATGTATATATATATATATATAATAATACCTAAAGTAAAATATAGGTATATACATATCTAATATAGTTAGCATATGACAAAAAAAAAATATTAATGGGCGGTGTTTGGTTAGCTTACGAAGGAAGAATTGATGAGGAGTTGAAGAGGAAGCACTAGCAGCTTCTCGGTGGTGTTGTCAACATGAAGAAGACGATGCAGAGATGTTGTTGCAATGGGAGTTGAAGAAGAGGTTCGGGTTGGTGGCCAAACCAGTGAGTAGAACAGAAGAAGAAAACCGATGAAGAAAGAATAGTGGTTGGGCTGCCTGTAATAACCCAAAATTTTGTCAAACAATTAAAAAAATAAGTTTAAGGAAATTAAATAAAATAAGTCAAGTGAAAATAATTTTGAAGATTTTAAGACATCTTTGAGTGCAAATTATGGGTTAAAAAAATAAAAAATAATATAAAATATTTAGATGTAAAATAAATTAGGCAAATAAGACCTTAATTTGATATTTCAATGAAAATGTCAAATTAAAAGAGTTGCTTAAGAAATAAAGAATAAAAAAAAGAAATAAAGTATACATATATAGTTAATGTGTGTATGAATAAGGTAGGTGTTAGCATAATAAATATTAATACTGCATATTATAGGAATATGTACATAGAAAAATTTATATAATTAAATAAAAATGTAGTATACGTGCATTTATTAAAAATAAATAAAGCATTACATAAATATTAATTTATAATTACATAAGGTATTATCTGAAAATGAAATAAAAAATAAATAAAAATACATAGAAATGGTAAATATGGATTATTTAATTAAAGATATTAAAGAAATAGGAAAATATCTAATAAATACAATATTAAATAAATTAGAAAGGGAAAAATATTAGCAAATCATCAAAATAGAAGGGAATATATAAGAAAATCAAGTTTTTTATCAATTAGGAAGTGTCTAATTAACAATTTTCGGATAATAGCAACTTAGAATAGTGATTTTGGTATTAGAAACATGATCCAACGGCCAAAAACGTATAATCCATTCGATCCAGGATCCAACAGCCACGATCAAGACCTTATCGAATGCCCAGGTGCACCAGATCACCGAAATCCGATAGTCCACAATCAATCGGCTCGATCCAACGATTCAGATTTCACCTGCCTAATCTCGATCGGCAAAACGAGTACTGTGATCGAGGAAATCCGACGGATCACGATCAACCCGCCTGATCTCTCAATCGGGAACCTAGTACTGCGATCGAGGAAATCTGACGTTCTAGATTTCACCCGGCTGATCTCAATCGCGAATCCAGTGCTGCAATCGAGGAAATCTAACGGGCAACGTTCCACCCGCCCGATCTTGATCGCGACGAAATTTCGAGGATGATCTGACGTCTAGATTCGAGGCTCTGATTAAATACAAAATAAAATCACGAAAAATATCCACAAAATTCGAAAAATTAGTTTCTAAATTTCCAAAATTTTCTAAAAAATTACTTGTTATTTTTCGATACTTGGGGGCACGAAAATTTGAATTATTGGCAAGTTTCCTACAAAGAAAACACCTAAAACTTACCATTCTTTACCCTTTTGAACTCTATATAAACACCCCCGATCGTCACAATTTATCTCATCCCAATTCAAGAGTATACTAGTCCCTCTTGACTCTCTCTAGCCTTCTTCTTGGAAATCCCCTTAGTTCTTCAGTAATCTTGTGTAATACCCTGAAAGTCTATGAGACGTCCACGACGCTAGTGAACGGCAAAAGTGGAATAACAAGCTCAATAAAAGAGTCGAAACTGGCCAAAATGTCCGAGAACCATGTATTATAAGTGTAAATAAGTGTGAGAGTGATGCCAATCCAAGAAGCGCAAGAAATGGTGATGAAAAAGACCGAATACCAGAAATTTCATTCTGGTAACCGCAGTCAGCCTATAGAGACCGCGGTCATTGCATGGCAAGCTCAGAAAACACAGGAAAAATGCAACATTCTGGTGACCGCGGTCGGTCACACAGTGACCGCGGTCGGTCACACAGTGACCGCGGTCGGCACACAGTGACTGCGGCCATCACAATAGAAACCAAGAAAAGCAACCACTGGTGACCGCGGTCCGTGAAATGGTGACCGCATTCATTAAATGAAAAACCCAGAAATGAATGGTGCACAATGTTTAGTCGACCGCGATAATCACATAGTGGTCGCGGTCATTGCACAATGACCGCGGTCATTCGTCGAATTCTATATAAAGAAACGTACGCAAAAAACCCTAGATCTTGAAAATTTTCGCCGCAACTCACTCATTTCTCCCTCTAGCTCTCTTCTAACTCGTTTTGCTTCGTTTTTGAGTGTTCTATTGGGTTCTAAGGGTGGTTTGAGCTCTTTCAAACCATTATCTACCGTCTTCAAGCTCAGATCCGTCGAGAACAACATCAACAAGGGTGGATTTGAGTTGAAGCAAGCTTGGAAAAAGGGCTTGTACTAAGGTAAATCTTGAAAACCCTCTGAGATCTTGTTTTCTTTAGCTTTCAAAAACGTTTTTCTCAAATGTTGTATGTTTTGCTTGGGTTGATGTGTGTTTTAAACTAAATGACCAATCATTGAGGGCCAAGTACATGTCGCTGACCCCGGCGACCGCGGCAATGCTTCGCATTGCCGTGATAATGCGACATGCACTAGTTTCCCTTCGTCTTGTACTGATTTTGGTGCAATTGAAACGCATGTGCCAAGATCACAAACCTTAGGGTTTTTATGTTGTACCGTGGATACCTTAGACTTACACATGTACATTGTTTAAAAACCTATAGATTGAAAATCTGAGGTATGCACGGCGAGGAGCAAGGCACAAACTTGAGGAGTACAAATGTTGGTGTGATTTTCTTACTCCCTAGCCTTATCCAAATTTTGAATGCTTAACATAATGTTTGTTAGCTTAAGATATGATTAGAAGCATGCTAGGACTTTCTTGATTGATCTTGGTTGGAGTTGTTTTGGTGTATGCCCTTGATACATGATTTCTAGATAGAGATTCTTATGAGATGAATTCCATGAATGGTTGATAGCATCTATTTTGATTCACTTGAAATGATTCATTGATGATTGAATATGACTTGGAATGATATGCATGATTAAAGAACATTAAATTAAGATTAATGAATCCACGTACTGGCACGGTGACCGGCCTTAGGGTGTCATCGTGGGTGTCCCTACCCGAGCTGACTGCGACAACTGATAG
>JAJIYU010006456.1:0-20632 GCA_030144865.1 Tinospora cordifolia
ATATTGAAATAAAACCTAAACATGATACTAGGCATGACATGATTAATATGCATGCATAAATTCAAATATGAATCAAATCTAAAACCGAAAAATATTTTAGCATGCTTAAACGGAAATTATTCATGATTTCAAAAATCAAACTACTAATGAACATGCTAGAACTTTGAATAAGAAAAAGGGTGTAAGAGAAATCACTTCTACCTTGTGTTGCTTTCTCCCCAAAGTTGAAGCAATGGCTCTCAAAGCTCAAATACCAAGAGAAATCACCCAAAACCAATTCCCAACCCAATGAACTTCTCACACACAAGAGGGAAAAGCAAGTGAGAAGGGGAGCCAAGAAGAGGGCTTAGAGAACAAGATGACAATTCAACTCTTATTTCTTGGGATGAGTTGAAGTGTGAGCATGGGGGGTTTATATAGGCTTCAAAAGTGTACAGAATGACAAGTTTGTGGTGCTCTAATTGTAAGAAACTTGCCAATAATTCAAATTTTCGTGCCCGCCAAGCACAAGAGATTAGCAAGTAATTTTTTTGAAAATTTTTGGGATTTTAGAAACCAATTTTCAGATTTTTGATGTATTTTTATTGATTTAATTCGGATTTTCGGTTATTTAATTCGGAGCATCGAATATCAACCGTCAGATCGTCCTCGAGATTGCGTTCGTGATCAAGATCGGGCGGGTTGGAACATCGGTCGTTGGATCTCCTCGATCGCAGCACTATGTTCGTGAGTGAGATAAGGCGGGTGAGATCTGGGATGTCCGATCAACCTCGATCGCAGTACTCGGTTCATGATTGATGGAACACGCTTTTCTGGGGAGTTGATTAACCTCGAGCGCAATACTGAATCGCGATCGAAATTAGCGACACTGTAGGCCGTTGATCATCCTCGATCGATGCACACGTTCTCGATCACGATCTTGCGTCCGTGTTGTGAACCGTTGGATCATGCAGATCGTCCTCGAGTTGCGTTTTTGGATCTCGTTCGCGATTAACCTTTGGCGCCTGTGATCTGGACCGTTGGATTGAAATGATCAATCGTGAGCCGTTCGATGTTGGTGATTCGGTGCTCCTGGGTACCGTTTTGGACTTTAATCTCATTCGTTGGATTTGACAGATTCGTTTTTTACCATTAGATGCAGTTTCTAATTACCAAATTGCTTTCTAATAATGTTATTGTCTGAATTTTGCCAATGAGACACTTTCTAATTGATAAAAACTTGATTTTCTTGTATATTCCCTTCTATTTTGATGATATGCTAATATTTTTCCCTTTCTAATTTATTTAATATTGTATTTATTAGATATTTTTTCATTTCTTTAATATCTTTAATTAAATAATCCATATTTACCATTGCCATGTATTTTTATTTATTTCCTATTTCATTTTTAAATAATAATTTATGTAATTATAAATTAATATTTATAAAATGCTTTGTTTATTTTTATTAAATACATGTACACTATATTTTTATTTAATTATATAAATTTTTCTATGTACATATTCTCATAATATGTAGTATTAACATTTATTATGCTAACACACACCTTATTCATTCACATATTAGCCAATATGTGTAATTACTTTATTTCTTTTTATTTCTTAAGCAATTCCTTAAATTTCATAATTAATTCTACTAAACCTTAATTTTTATTTAATTATTAAATTAAGGTCTTATTTGTTTAATTTTTATTATATCTCTAATATATTTTATTTTTCATGTGCCAACCCTCAAATTGCACCCAAAATTTCTTAAAATCTTTGAAATTAATTCACTTAACTTATTTTATTTATTTTAAATTATTTGACAAAATTTTGGGGTATTACAACAAAACTTCCCAACCCATGACTTAGAACTAGCTGCCATCATGTTTGCACTAAAGATTTGGAAACATTAACTCTATGACAAGAAGTTTGATTTATTTTCAGGCCACAAGAGTTTAAAGTACATTTAAACCCAAAAATAGTTGAACCTTAGGCAACGGAGATGGATGGATTTCCTTAAGGATTATGATTTCTAACTATACTACCATCTAAGGAATGCCAACGTGGTAGTTCATGCCTTGATTAGGAAGCTCAACAAACAGGTTGAGGAGAAGGGTCAAATGTACCAACTAATTGATGAGTTCAATCTGGGCATAAACTTAGATGAGAACCAAGCCTACCTCACCTGTGTGTTTTGCCAACCGGATCTTCTACATCAGATCAGGGATGAACAAAGGAAAAAATAAGTGGCTCACAAGTTTAACAGAAGGAGTTGAACAGGGGAAGCATACTGACTTTAGGTTAGATGCTGAAAATACCCTTAGGTAGGAGATAAAATTTGTGTGTCCTAGAATGGGCAGAGTAAGCAAACCATATTAGACGAAGCCCATCAGACCAAGTGCATAATACATCCGGGCAGTAACAAAATCTATCAAAACCTCTGTAAAACCTACTGGTGGTGAGGAGTGAAGAGAGATGTAGCTAAGTACGTCTCCAAATGCCTAACTTGTCAACAAGTGAAGGTAGAGCGCCGAAAGCCATATGGAATGTTACAACCACTCCCTGTCCCTGAATGGAAGTGGGATAACATTGTCATGGACTTTGTTAACGAATTACCCTAAAACCAGAAAGGAGAAGATACTATACGGGTAATTGTGGATCGTCTCACTAAAGTGACTCATTTCTTGCCCATTAGATCTAGAGACCGAGTCAGTAATGTAACACCTCGACCCCCGAGACTTTCAATTGGACTTAACCATAAGGCGGGTCAGGCCATGTTATATTACAAGTACATAACTTGCATCACATTCTAATTATCTTAAGTCTTATTATTTCATAATGAGAACACAACTCAAGTAATTTAACTTTAATTAAATAAGACTATTACATGAGAGATAAAAGAAAATCTTTAATCTTTATAATAAAGTATATACTTGAATTTTCAAATAACAAAAGAGTACATAACTCAAATTAAAAACTAAATTTAGCAGAAGTCTTAATTCAAATAATCCAAAATTTCGGTAACATGCCCTTACATATAAACTTTCCAAATTTAAAATCCTATCAAATACTTAGTAGTCTTTATGATTCCATTTCCTGAAAAATAAGAGGTGAAGGGGTAAACACATAGCCTAGTGAATCATTCCATAAACAACTAAGTTAAATTCAAACAATTGTAAACAATTAGACCATTCAAACAATATCTTTGGTTATTGTTGACATTAAGATTGAAAGGGGTTCTAAACCCTTAATGTTCTTATCAAAATACTCCATTCTTGGATGGAAAAACAATTTATCTTGTCATATTCTATTGGAATAAGGATCCCATGTCCACATTCCAAGTATTTTGGGTTATACCCATCCACACATAGTGATGAGCCCCATATACACTTAATATATGTAAAGAACACCCATAGCATCACTTAGATCATTATGCTAGTACATATTTCATAAACTTCAAAGCCTTAAAATTAATTCTCACATATTCATGAATCCAAAATCAAAATAGTAAAATTAAGAATAAAACATTCAAAATGTATGAAAACAATACATAGCATGCTTCATAATTCAAATCGAACCTAAGCATGGAAACTAGACATGACATGATCTCATGAATCCTTAAAACACGCATACATAATAATCAAAATTTAAATCATAATCAAACATGTTAAAAATTGAAAATAAACATGCTAAACTGAAAATAAAAGATGCTTGTACATGCTAGAAACTCAAACTAGTAAAGTAGAAGTGTAGGAAATTTCATCCACCTTAGTTGCTTGTTTGAAGAAAATCTGGCAGAGGTTCCCTTCTTCTATGCACTTCAAGAACTGCCAACAACTTCAAGAATGTCACATGAGTGCACACACACATGTACATGTAAGGGTTAGTTATGGACTATGGGTGCACATGATCATTTGTGGTTGGTCATGCGTTCATCGGTCCACATGAATTTAATAAAAATTCATATCTCATTATTTACTAGGAATTAAGGGCTTTGATCTATATTGTTTTGTTCATAATATAGACTAATACACATGTCCAATCCATTATTTGACTAAGGTGATTTTCATTGCATTTACTTTCCTAATTCAAACTCCCTTAAAGGGTGTTAAGCAAATGAAACCCCAATTCTTGTCCAATTGAGCTAATTTTTGGATATGTTGTCTAGTTGATTAGTTCATGTCATCTCATGAAATTTTAGGTCATTATGAGGTCCTAAGGGTCACTAAATGAAGATTTTGGACCTACTATATTTGTCCTTGAAATGGACCCGATTTCATTTCTCACCCAAATTTCATCCAATTGATATTGAAATTCTCATTTCATTAAGTACAAGATTTTCAAGGTATTACAACTTACCCTCCTTGAAAAAAATTTCATCCTCGAAATTTTTACATCATCAAGGATTCCTAGTGAACAGATGTGGATATTTTGTCTTCATTTCACTTTCCAACTCCTAGGTAGTTTCTTCCACTCCATGATTCTTCCACAATACTTTAACTAAGGGAATATCCATAGTTCTTAGGCTTTGTACTTTGTGGTCAAGGATTCTAACAACTGTTTCTTCGTATGTGGCATCATCTTAAACATTTACTTCCTCCTGGTGGATAATGTGAATATATTTTCTCCACCTGGATGCATTGTATACTTAATCTGATGAGCCTCATTGAGTATAGTCTGCTTACTCTGCCCATACTGTGGTACGCAAATCCTTTCCCCAAGTCTCAGGGTATTCTCAGCATCTAACCTGAAGTCAGAATGCTTTCCTTATGTAACGCCTTCTATTATGTCCACAAGCTACTTGTCTTGTCTCTATTCTTCCCTAATTTGATGTAGTAGATCTGGTTGGCAAGACATAATATAGAGGTATGCTTGTTTTTCATTCAAGGTTACACCCAACCTAAAGTTTTTGGTTAACTGGTACTTCCGTTTAAGGTTGAAAATTATTTGGTAGCATCCCACCTCTGACTTAGTAAACTTGAGTACACAACATGCCTTGGGATTGCTGCTTTAAGTGACCAACACTTTCTTGACATTCAAAACATAGCCACAAAAGCTCGTAAGGAAATTAATTTCATTAATTAGAAAAGTTTAGGTACAAATCCTTATTCAAGCTAAAATTCGTAAATGCTAACATATAGCAATTTTGAGTAAAGGACTCTATGCCACTAATTAAACTTAAAACAAGTTTTGCTTTCCTAATATTGTTATACTACGGTTTCTAGGATAGAGGTCTTGATTTTCTTGAGCTTCAACATCAAACACTCTAGCCTGGTTCTGCCCACAACCCTGATTTTGCCACTGGTTGGCGTTCTATTGTTGATGTCTGCCTTGAGAAACAATCATTATGACCTCCTACTTGAGTTTCTGTGGCTGAGAAGCCTAAGCGGGTGCAGTCAGGCAATTTCTAGTAAGATGACCCTTCTGCCTGCACATGTAGCACAGTCCTAGCTTCCTCGCCTGCTCTTTTAACTCTTCTTTATTTTGCCCCTATTTTATGTATATGGTGTTTTCTCACCACTCTTATTCTTCTTTCGGGCTTCTTGGTTTTCTTTTTCATTCTCGGCCTATTTGTTCTTTCCCCTCAACCTCTGTTCCAGTTTGAGTTCTTGTTCCAGTGTTAGTGTTTTTTCCAAGACATCTTTATATGTCTTTAGACTTAGTGTTTTCACTATCTTGAGACCCTATGCAAAACAATTAGCTTTCATTCTCTCCTCCCTAATTAGGTCTAGTGAGAATTTAGCCAGTTTAGTGAACTTCCTTTCATACTCAGCTACAGTCATTTCTCTCTGGTTCAACTGGATGAAATCTTCCTGTAGCTTGCTTAAGGTTGCTTCTGGAAAGAACTTTTCATAAAAGATCTCCTTGAATTTTTCTTAGCTCATTACATCAACATTCGTGTTAAGGTCCATCCTCATCATACGCCACCAACTTCTGGCTAGTCCTTTGAAGTGGTGTGTGGCCAGTGCCACTCTTCTTGACTCAGTCACCATTAACACATTCAGATGCTCTTCCATCTCTTGATACTAGTGGTCCGCCATGATACAGTCAGTTGTTCCTTGAAAATGTGAAGGGTGAAGCTTCTATAGCTCCATCAACATCTTCCTCTATTTCTCATCATCCAGATCCTCCTGAATCTTCTAATGTTTGAGAGCTAGGGCCATATGAACTAGTTTCTGAACCTAAACGGGTTCAAGCACTTGAACCTGTGCTACTAATTGAGGGAGTATCTGGAGTAAAGCCCTCATCAGTTGATCTATAACCCTCCAAGCAACTTCATTCATCATAGTTTCCATTCGACCTCCATGCCAATAGGTATTTCCTGTTCCCACTGCTCTATCTCGTCAGAAGTGGTGGATCGAGTAGCATATCTTCTTGTTCCAGCCATTGTCTACAAATCGAGTAGATGGTCAGTATTTGCTTCATCAACGTTCATACTATCATGACTCTAGATTCAAGTCACTAGGTTTTTTCTTTGTTTAGTGGCCTAATAGTTTATGCTTCTAGGTTTTTTTTTTTTTTTGTTTTTGGGTACTGGATTTGGTTTCATATGACATACATATAAACAAATTAAGCATGTTTTTCAAACAATCATACAATCAAGCAATTTCATGCTAGCATAGCAAAATTTTAGGCTTCCATCTAAGCTTCTAGGTTCAAGTGTCCCATACAATCAAGCATGTTTTTCACTCAAAATATTGCCACACCCAAACAATTTCGCAAATGTTTCGATAACTGAGGTTTCCCGAACCCATTATACCTGACCATCCTATACCAACCAAGCATAGAGAAACAAGTTCTTCCAAGTTACCAATCATTCACCAAACATGATCTATCATTCTCTAAGTCCAAGCTTCCTCCATGCCCCTAAATCCTTTTCATCCCGTACCACATAGAAACCAAAGATACAAAATCTTCTCAATCCCATGTCCTAACTAAACAATAATTCTATTCTCACACATTTTTAGTTTCTAACCTATGTCCTAAAGTTTTATGCTTTTGATCCATTGTTCCACCCAAGTTTCTACCTAAGGTCACTCCCATAGACCCAAGAAATTAACCTAGTCTACTCACAACCTTTGTCTAGTCAAGCACCACATGTGGCATCTTTTTCGACTTCTAATTAGTTTCTTGCCCAAATTCTTCACATTCTAATTTTCTTTTACAGAAAGTAGGGTCTTCTTCAACTTAGAGCACTCGTAATAGCTGGTGGGACAACCTCCAGATTGGGCAATGATACCAAAGTATGCTTAGCAACTGCACTTTCTAGGGTGAGATAACCCACCTCCCTTTCAATGTTTAGCTTTACTCAGGATAAGACTTACACACTATCAGCTCAACTTGTAGTCTTTGTATTCAAACAAAACATTTAAAAACATATCATTCATTTTTAAAACACTTTCCAAAATAGTTTTCAATTTCAAAATAGAAGGGCTGGCATTCTAATTCCAACTTAAAGCATAGGTCAAACCTAATTGAGTTAATACTTTCTATATCTAATACCACTATTGATATAAGATCAAACTTTCTAATTCTAGCCCAACAACACATGTTTAGGCTTGAATTTCTATTTCTAGCCCACTGTTTCGAATAACTGAGCTCTGATACCTTTCTAATTTTTTTTTGCCTAGCAACTAATGCATAGGTTCTAATACCGCCTTTGTAACACCCCGACCCTCGATACTTTCAATTGGACTTAACCACAAGGCGGGTTAGGCCATGTTACATTACAAGTACACAACTTGCAACACATTCTAATTATCTCAAGTCTTATTATTTCATAATGAGCACACAACCCAAGCAATTTAACTTTAATTAAATAAGACTATTACATGGGAAATAAAAGAAAAATCTTTAATCTTTATAATAAGAAGTACATACTTGAATTTTCAAATAACAAAAGAGTACATAACTCAAATTAAAAACTAAATTCAGTAGAAGTCATAATTCAAATAATCCAAAATTTGGGCAACATGCCCTTACATATAAACTTTCCAAATTTAAGATCTTATCAAATACTCGATAGTCTTCATGATTCAATTTCCTCAAAAATAAGAGGTGAAGGCGTGAACAAATAGCCCAGTGGATCAATATATAAAAAACTAATTTACTAGTTTAAATCAAAAGCACATCCAAATTCAAACAATTGTAAACAATTAGACCATTCAAACAATATCTTTGGTTATTGTTGACATTAAGATTGAAAGGGGTTCTAAACCCTTAATGTTCTTATCAAAATACTCCATTCTTGGATGGAAAAACAATTTATCTTGTCATATTCTATTGGAATAAGGATCCCATGTCCACATTCCAAGTATTTTGGGTTATACCCATCCACACATAGTGATGAGCCCCATATACACTTAATATATGTAAAGAACACCCATAGCATCACTTAGATCATTATGCTAGTACATATTTCATAAACTTCAAAGCCTTAAAATTAATTCTCACATATTCATGAATCCAAAATCAAAATAGTAAAATTAAGAATAAAACATTCAAAATGTATGAAAACAATACATAGCATGCTTCATAATTCAAATCGAACCTAAGCATGGAAACTAGACATGACATGGTATCAATAATGCTTAAAACATGCATACATGATAATCAAAATTTAATTCATCATCAAACATGTTGAAAACTGAAAATAAACATGCTAAACTAAAAATAAAAGATACATAACATGCTAGAAACTCAAACTAGTAAAGTAAAAGTGTGGGAAATCTCATCCACCTTAATTGCTTGTTTGAAGAAAATCTGACAGAGGTTCCCTTCTTCTACACACTTCAAGAACCACCAATAACTTCAAGAATGTAAAAGAAATCTAAAATCCTAACTTCTCTCTGAAAATGACTCAAGAACACAAGAGAAGAAAAGGGGTTGCCAAGAAGAAGGCTAGAACAAGCCGAGAGGAAAGTGTCAACTCTTTGCTTTAGGATGAAGAATAAGTGTGCACAAGGAGGGTTTATATAGATTTTCAAGAGCATAAGGGGGACGTCTTGGGCAGCTTACAAATTGAGCGACATTCCATAGTTAAATGGGACGGTTTGCTTAAATAGGGCAAGTGTGCTCGTAGCTTAAGATAATGGGATCATTATGGTTTCCAATCTAAGTGTGAGCACCCATAGGATTCTTATTTCTATATGTGAGCATCAAATCAATCTTGGAATATATTCAAATCAATTGGGACGTCCATACAGAATTAGATCATGGTACTTAGCAACATTTCCTAGTTAGTTCCTTTGTTTGGCATCACGGAAGCATGCATAAAAATTTTCATATTTTGGTGTTTTTGAGTAGGGAATTCTTTCCTTGAGCATAAAATCAGATTTAGATTACTCCTAAGTCAGCTATGGACGTGATCTTGTGAGAATGGTGTGTTTCTAATCTAGTTTAGGAAGTGGACCAAAAATCTTTCCTATCCCATCCAAACTTGGGCGTCAACCATTTGAGCAAGATAATGCTTCCTAATTTCCACCCTTGGGACCTCATGCTAGCAAGGTTTTTTGGGTGTACCATATCATACTTGGTGGACACAAGATCATGGTCTAAGATTTCCATTTTGGCTTAAGGAAACACTCTAATTTATCTTGTTTTGAATGATGCACAAGATAAAGGTCAATTGGGGCATTTTATCATAGAATCTCACAAGATAATGGCACCACCTTTGGTTTCTATTTCTGAAATTTCCATTTTGGTTTGTGAGCATCAAGGGGACGGCTAGGGTTTTAAGAGTGCACCATTTAGGTTTTAGAAACTTCTCTTTGTCACATGTGTGCACACACACACGTACATGTAAGGGTTGGTTAAGGACTATGGGTGCACATAATCTTTTGTAGTTGGTCATGCATTCATGGGTTCACATGAATTTAATAAAAATTTATATCTCATTATTTACTAGGAATTAAGGGCTTTGATCTATATTTTGGTGTTCATAATAGACTAATACACATTTCCAAACCATTATTTGACTAGAATAATTTTCATTTCAGTTATTTTCTTAATTTAGACTTCCCTGAAGGGTGTTAGGCAAATGAAAGTCAAATTCTTGTCCAATTAAGCTAATTCTTGGATGTGTTGTCTAGTTAATTAGTTCATGTCATCTCATAAAATTTCAGGTCATTCTGAGGTCTTAAGGATCACTAAATGAGGATTTTGGACCTACTATATCTACCCCTGAAATGGACCCGATTTCAGTTCTCACCCAAATTTCATCCAATTGATATTGAAATTCTCATTTCATTAAGTACAGGATTTTTAGCGTCGTACAAGTAAGTTGGGAGAATTCTATGTAAAGGAGATAGTACGACTTCATAATGTACCTAAGACCATAATGTCTGACAAGGACTCTCGATTCACATGATAGTTTTAGTAGAGTCTACAGAAGGAGTTGGGCACCAAACTCATCATGAGCACCGCTTTCCATCCTCAAACTAATGGTTAGTCTATGAGAGTCATTTAGACACTAGAAGACATGTTGAGGTATCGTGTCCTTGATTTTAAGGGAAATTGGAGCAAGTACCCACAGTTGGCAGAGTTTGCCTATAACACAGTTATCAAGCAAGTATAAAGATGGCTCTGTATGAAGCTCTCTATGGGAGGCCTTTAGATCGTTAACCTATTAGACTGAACTTGAAGATCACGTGCTTACTGGCCAGATCTAGTAGAAGAAATGAATAGTCAAGTCAAACGAATACAGAAGACATTGGCTGTAGCACAGAGTAGACGAAAGAGTTATGCGGACAAGAGGAGGAGACCCCTAGAATTTCAAGTAGGTGATATAGTGTTCTTGAAAATAAGCCCTCAGAATAGATTCATCGGCCCATTTGAGATACTTAGAAGAATTGGAGGATGCACCTATGAGTTGGACTTACCAAACCAAATGACCTTAGTACACAACGTGTTCCATGTGTCAATGTTGAGGAAGTATGAACCCAATCCCTCTCACATAATCCATTAGGCTGAGGTAAACATCCAAGACTAGGCCACTTACGAAGAAATGGAAGTTAGAATCCTCAATTGCAATGTATAGAGCTTGAGAACGAAAGGTATTCCCTTAGTCAAAGTTCTTTGAAAACATCATGGAGTAGAAGAGGCTACTTGGGAGCAAGAAACTGAAATGAAGACTAAGCACCCAGACCTTTTTGCTAGAAGTACTTAACTAAACAATGCCCAAGTAAACTAGTGTAAATTTGGAGGACGAAATTTCTTTTTAAGGGGGAGTAGGTTGTAATACCCTAAAAATTTGTACAAAATTTGATAAATGATCAACTTCGAAAATATTATGAAATTTTTTGTGTAAACATAATGTGTATTTTAATATAGAAAAGCAATGAAAATAAGAAATAGAAACAAAAGGAAAATGAAAAATGAAAAAATACAAAAAAAAAATTGCACCTCACTACCGTGATACTGCATAGTTTGTGCAAAAAACAAATAGAGAAACTCATATTCTTGCCAAGACGATGACTACCGCAATAGTCAAATTGAGAACCGCGGTAGTGCATCAAAGTTTCTTAAATATATATATATATATATATAGAAATTGCGCAAAAAATGAATTAAAAAGTGGTCTGAACCATTATCATGGTTAGCTACCGCAATAACACAACGAATTGTCCGAAAAAGTGTGCGAGAAATACTTTGGAAAGCCTCAAAACCCTAAACTCCTAAATATTGTGCGCAGGATTGAAGAAATAACAAGTTCATGTGTTGGGAACACCCCAAACTTGTCAAATTCCACCCATTTGAACTCTGTATAAACTTTGCCTGGGATCCCATTTTGTTCACACCAGCGAGAACTAAACAAGTTACTTCATGCTTTCTCTGCCTCTCTATTGGCATCTTTCTTTTTCTTTAGCTATTTTAAACAACAGTTGGGTTAGTAGTAACGAAATGTTGCACAAATTTATATGCTAGCAATTAGAGAGATCTGAAGGAGATTCAACAAAAGCTTCAAGAGGAGAAAAACTATTTGAGGTGGAAGTGATTTCTAAACTTTTACCTTGTTATTTTGATTCAGATATGGTGTGCATGGATGTTTACTTAGCTTAGAAATATGCCATGATTATATATGTCATGAATAGAGATGCATGTTTAGGGTTATATGATTAATGATGCATGATTTGTGTTTATATGATCTATACTATAACATGCCTACCCTGAATATATGCTAGTAATCAAAACCCTCTCCCGAGGCGCCTTGATCCTATTAGTTAAATTGCCTAATACGCCCTCTCGAGGCACACAGTCAATAAACTAATGCATTAAATATATTGATCACGTGCAACCTCCTATAAAATCAATAACCTCCCGGTCAATTGATTCATCTAGTTTTATACTTTGATTGTCCAATTGTTAAACCTCTCTCCTGAGTTAGTTCAAAAATATGATATTAGTTTATAGGTAGCCAATCAATAAAAGGCATTAAGATCATATAATACAAAACAATACCTTGAAATAGATTAATCAAAACAAAAATCAAAGGTTCCTACAATCTAAATTACATCATAGAAATTAAAATATTTAGCTAGACATAGCGCAAAGATCATAAAACAAAGAGTTGAACAAATAGAAGATCATAGTCTACTAATGTGATCTTGTTCTTCACATCTGTCTCTGAATTATGTTCTATTCTTGCTCTGTGGCCATCAAACACAACTTTCAGCAACTCTGAATTATGATTTGAATAATAATTCCACGGAATATTTAAAATGACTCTAAAATAACACTTAGAAAAGCCTAATTACAGCTAATATGGGATACCCTAATTGTACACGGTGCTTCAAAATTTCGAAAATCCAATACACTATATTTTTTCACCCTGCAACACGACCGAAATCGTCTAGGGTTTGCTCTTTTGTCTCAATTTCCAATCTGCCCTTACTTTTCCTCTTATTTAAAAACTTTGTCATTCTCAATTGCACACTTCTTATTCCAAATTTGATAATACTCAACCCATGTATTTTTCTTCAAATTACCTATTTTGCCATTTTTCTCATGCCAGTTGAACCATGCTATTTGCACCTTATTTACCATCTTGCCATCACTTCATGTGCCACAAATCTTCTTTCCGGTCGAGCCATCATGAATTCACCAAAACTACCGATTGTGCCATTACTTTATGCCTTCTTCATAGCCACAAATTATTGTGGGCTGGACTAATTTTGGGCTCTGCAAGGTTAAATGGGCCATGGTGTGGGCTTGTGTTGAATGGGCTTTTTATAGGCTTTGAATGTTTTTGAATGGGTTTTGTACAGTACACCATTATACCTGTTTTCAATTATTCTAAACTTGCACAAACAATTGATAATCCTTTCTCAGACATTAAATCACAATTATAAATGATAAAAAAAAATGATATTAAAATTCTCAAAATGTATAAATACATGCAATACTCTTAGAAATGCTTATGCACATAAGTATAAATAAACATGTTATATTTTTTACCTAAACTCATGCAAAAAATATATAATATTATTAGTATGCAATGCAACTAATAGTAACAAAAGATTTCTATCTTCATACGATGTAGGTGAAGATGGCCATGTCACGTTTGGTGATGAAGGAAGAGGAAAAGTCATCAGGAGAGGTACTTTAAACGTAGCAACCTTCCTAAATTAAGAGATGTATTGTATATTGAAGGACTGAAAGCTAATCTGATAAGCATTAGCCAATTTTCTGATTAAGATCTACTAGTCAACTTCACAAAGGAAGGATGTAAGATAGTGGACAATACAGGAGCTTCTAATATGAAAGGAACCAGAATTGCAAACAATTGTTACCAGGTTGAAAAGAGCACCATAACTCTTATGAAATAATGTCACAACACCACATTGAATTCATTGGAAATATGGCATCAACGGCTTGGCCATATAAATTTCAAGACATTGAAGAACAACAACAATATTGGAGCTATGCGTTGACTGCCAAAACTGAACATCCAACAAATTGTTGTCTATGGTCCATGTTAGCTGGAAAAACATAAACGAACTAGACATCCCTTTGTTCAACATCCAACTACAACCAAAGTACGCAAATTATTGCACATGGATCTATTTGGACCAATGCAAACTGAAAGTATTGGGCAAAAGAAATATGTGTACATATGTGTTGATGATTTTTCTCGATACACCTGGGTAAACTTTATTAGAAAAAATTATAAACATTCAACATCTTTAGGAGTTTGTACAAAAGGTTGCAAAATGAGAAATGAAGTTGCATTTAGAAGATAATGAGCAATCATGGTAGAGAATTTGGGAACCAAAGCTTTGCAGATTTCTACAACGATCAAGGGATAAGTCATAAGTTTTCTACTCCTAAGACTCCTCAATAGAACAGAGTTGTTGAAAGAAAGAACCGTAGCCTGCAGAAGATGGCGAGAGCAATGCTTCAAACTACAAGTCTTCCCACAAAGTTTTGGGGTGAAGCTATTAGTACTGTAGCATATACAATCAACATAGTTTACCTATGATCTAGAATTGCTAAAACGCCATACGAACTATGAAAGGGAAGGAAGCTTAATGTAAGTTATTTTCATACTTTTGGTAGTATTTGTTATATTATGAACGACAGGGAACACTTGAAAAAATTTGATGCAAAGAGTGATAAAGGCAACTTCTTGGGATATGCTACCAATAGTAGAGCATATCGAGTATTTAATAATCACACTCAATGTGTGATTGAGTCTATCAATGTCACTGTCTGTAACTATGAGAAGGAAGAAAAAGCAAAAATTGTTGATCAGACCAAAGAACGTTGCTTGAAAATGATGCAAAAAATAACAAAGAATCGGATAAATAGACTGTTGCAACAGTTAGTGAAACAGAAGAAAGCATAGATAACCCAACAGAATCATAATCAGAATCTGTTCGAGAACCATCACCCAGAGTTCGACTAAACCATCCTTCAGATCAAATAATTGGTGAACTGAATGAAGGAAGACAACTTAGAAATATTCCTCAAAAAAATTATAGAGAAATGGTACGTTTTTCTTGCTATACATCCTTGATGGAACCCAAAAATATCAAGGAAGTGCTTTAAGATGAAATCTGGATAACTGCCATGCACGAGGAACTGGAAAAATTTGCAAGAAGTAAGGTTTATGAGTTAGTTCATAAGCCTGCAGAAGTAAATGTGATTGGAACAAAATGGATCTTCAAAAACAAAATAGATGAACACGGGAATGTTACAAGGAACAAGGCAAGATTGGTAGCACAAGGATACACTCAAGTTGAAGGGATTGATTTTGATGAGACCTTAGCTTCGGTGGCACATCTTTGAGTCCATAAGGATACTATTGGCTATTGCATGTGCTCAGGAAACCAAGTTACACCAGATGGATGTCAAGAGTGCATTCCTCAACGGATATTTAAATGAAGAAGTATACGTTGAACAACCAAAAGGATTTGGAAGCTGTGACTATCCAAATCATGTGTACCATCTTAAAAAGCTTTGTATGGGTTAATGCAAGCTCCACGAGCATAGTACAAGCATGTCACAACTTTTTTGATCAACAAAGGTGACTCTCGAGGTGCGGTTGACAAAACCTTTTTCTTAAAATTCACTAATAAATAGTTAGTGACTACTCAAATTTATGTTGATGACATAGTATTTGGATCTACTTCATCTAATCTTGCTAATAAGTTTGCTGAGTTGATGAAGGAAGAATTTGAAATGAGCATGGTTGGGAAACTTAATTACTTCCTTGGACTTCAAATTAAGCAGAGCTTAGAAGGTATTTTCATTTCCCAAACTAAATATGCTCGGAACATAGTGAAAAAGTTTGGTCTAGAAACTACAAAACATATGCGAACCCCTATGAGCACTAGCACTAGATCTCCAAAGACTCATATGGTAAGGATGTAGACCACTGCTTATATAGAAGCATCATAGGTAGCTTCCTTTACCTAACTACCAGTCAACTGGACATAAGTTTTAGTGTAGGTGTATATGCTAGCCACCAAGCTTCCCATAAAGAGTCTCACTTGGCCACGATCAAGAGAATAATAAGGTATATTAATGGAACCACGAAATATGGAATTTCAATGTCTAGGGATAGTAATCACAATCTGGTAGGATATTGTGATTCCCAAAAAACATTGAGGATAGGAAAAACACAACTGGTGGCTACTTTTATATAGGAAATAATCTAGTAGCATGGATGAGCAAGAAGCAGAATAGTATCTCCTTGTCCACTGTTGAAGTAGAGTACATCATAGCAAGAAGCTATTGTGCTTAGTTACTGTGGACGAAGCAAATGCTGGAAGACTATGGGACTAAGAATAGTAGTATGATTTTATACTATGATAACAAAAGTGCCATAAATATATCCAAAAATCTAGTTCAACACTCTAGAACGAAACATATCGATATTAGGCATCATTTCATTAGGGAATTGGTAGAAGATAAAATAATAGTTCTAAAGCATGTGATTACTAAGAATCAACTTGCAAACATATTCACAAAACCATTAGATGCAGTTAAATTTGAAAAAATGCATGCTTTACTAGGCATCTACATTAGATAATTCTCTATTTAAGCCTCTCAATATATATATCTTTTAAAAAACTATCTCTCTCTACTTTATCTATGATGTTATTATTGTTGTAATCGATTGGTGTACGCATCTTTTCACTCTCTGCATTTAATGGACAATTCAACTCACTGCCTCTGGTGGCAGTTCATCACTAAGCACAACCTAGGGCATTCCAAAATACTTTAGTTATTTAAACTGTGCCCTTTCTGTTTCCACACAATCACGCACGATTCTATTCATCTTCTTCCCACTCTTTGTTCTGTTTCAATCCGTCTTTTTCTTGAAGCACTATGGTTTCTTCTCAGTTCAAGTCGGGCAGAGAATTTGTGCCTCCGGTTTGATTCTCTAATCAGTTCAGCCCTCGACCTCAAAGATTCAAAAAGATGGCTAGAAAGTCTATTCATTCTCTTACAATATTTGTAGATTCAAACTCATCTGGTGACAATGACTTGATAGCCACTTACTAGCTCAATTGTCTCAAATTCATGAGGCTTCATCTAAATGACCTTAGAGTGGATCGAAATCAGGTTTGAGTCCACCATCATCCTCTTTTTCCATTCCAAATCAAAATGTGGGTTACTCCGACCCACATAGGGATGAACATGTCTCTCAACAGACATCTCCTTGTCCCCCACAATCATTTGTGGAAAACCAAAACTAGTATGTTAGTACTCCTATACTTTAACCATCATCTACTCCTCATGCGACTAAGAAAACTCGAGTATCTCAACCCAAGTCGACCAAGCCTCCACCACGTTCATCACCAGATTCTGTCACAAAATAGGAGTCTCCTGGTCCCACTCCCACTGGTGATATTGTGGATGATTCCTGTAAGGCACCCTCCTCATGATTCGAGTGCCAAGTCTTCTCGGCCTCAGACCGGCCCATCGTCTACATTAGTTCCCCGATCTTCCAATGTCTACAAAATCAAGGCATCTGATGCCAAAACTCCTTTGTTTTTTGATTTATCTAAAAAGTCTTTGTGGTCTCAAATTCGTTCGAAATCCATCTTGGTTGAAAGTATTATCAATCAGTCTGATTTTGCCAAGGTTGGTTTAGTCTCTTTGTTGGAGAGACATCAACTTTTGAAATCCGTCACATGTCACTCATTCTATTCTCTTTCTTTGGTCAAAGAATTTTATGCAAATCTCTCTTCCGTTGTCACTGATTCACAGTCTCCATGGTACCATGTGAATAATGTTCGTGGTCAAGTCATCTCATTCTCACCCTCGGACTTCATTGACTTCCTTGGTTTTCCCTCTGTTTGGTGTAACCCACAACATCCATTTGATATCGATGTGGATATGGATGAGGTGGCTTGAGTTCTCACAAATTGACCCAGACAGGACATGGTCTGGAATAGATGGCCTTAAGGTTTCTCTTCTCACAGTCAAACACTCACTTCTATTTCATCTATCCTTGCGTGTTTGGATGCCTACTACTCATAATTCAACTGTGTGTCATGATCATGCAATTTTGCTCTATGCCATTAGCATAGGCCACCCCATCAATGTAGGATAGATCATGTTTAATTCTATAGTCAAGATAGTTGATTATGTTTTCAGCTACAACAAGTTGTTGCCTCCAAGCATGATTGATGCTTATCTCCTCAACAAATATAAAGTTTAGATTCCTACTACCTACAAAATACTAGTTTAGGGGGAGATTCGAATTCTGAAAAAGCTATTGGATTTTCACCAGGTCGACATTGAGGGGGAGTGGACTAGTATATCCCAGGCCACTAATTCTGCTGAAGCCCCTACTAGATTTTTAGACCACCAAAACTAAATTGGATATCTAAAGGCTTATCTAGCATACATTACTGCTTAGCAACTACACATCAAATTCATCCTTCACAAGTTTGCAAATGAAGATCCTCTTTGACATTATGTGTGCAAAAATGGGGAGACAATGTGCAAAATAGATACATGTCACAGTTTAGCATAGAAGTTAGTTAGGTTCAGTTTTTAATTTCTACTAAACAATATCATGCTCTCTTTCAGTTGTTTCTTTTGTTTTCTCATATGGTTCATTTTTTTTGCTGCAATTACGTGCTTCTTGCTTACTGCTGATACGTGTTTATTTGCTCATGTGTTTTGTACCAAAAAATGTCAAAGGGGCAGATTGTTAAGAATCATGTGTATCAACACATGATTGATTAATTGGCATTTTTGGTGCTTGCAATATTCTGAAAATTAATTATCTATGTTGTTAGAAATCAAAGTGTTTTACTGAAATTTGGAAAGTATTCTAACATATATACTACCTTCAAATTTCAAAATATTTCTTCTATTATTTCTTTCGAACTAAATATCATGGAACATTTACTACCCTTCAAACTACAATTATCATGCTTCATGATTATGGAAATCACAAAATCTAGGTGTGCTTTTGGAAAATTGAACATTGAAGTTTTTGGAAACAAGATATTCTCTAATATTTTTTTGAGTTTAGAGAACAAAATATTGAATGTTGTATCTTTATAGAAACTGAATAAATTGCTACATTTTGAATCTAGTATTTTCCTATTTGCATAAGGGTTCAGATAAAAAAATTGCTCATCTCTTTCAAAAGATTGTTGGAACTGATTTTTAAACTCACAATGGAATATCTCTACAATTATATATGTAAGTTTATGTATATCATTGATTCTTTCTGGAAATCATTCCTTCTTTTTTTGAAATCATTCCTTCTTCAGAATAAGTTTTACAAAAATCTTGTGTAGAAACATAACTTTCTTTTGAATCAACAGTTCCTTAAAGCCTGCAATATTTTTGTCATCTCTGAAATGGAATCCTTGGGCAATGCTTTTAGAAATAAATTGGTCAATTGTAGATTATAGTATGCTCCTAATCAGTGAAAACAAGGAAGGTTGCAGAAGGACGCTGCTCTTGGAAAGAAATAGATTTTTGAAAATTTGTTATTGTTAAATATGCACACAGTGTATCGACACATTAGATCTCATAGTTTGCCTAAAAAGTCACCCATAATTTCTGTCTATCAAAGAAATGTTCTACACTAAAGCCTTTATATATAGAGGCGACTAAAGCTCTCATCATCACTCAGAGCAACAAATAATACATGATTTAGACAAGTCTGAATCATTTGTATTGAGAGTTGAAAGTCGTAATTTTCTTGTTTTTGTTTTATTGAGTGATCAAGTGTACGTAAAAGGTGTTGTATTCTTTGTAGGTGTCTTCAGCAAGATATTGGTGACTGTCATGTAGGTTGAGAGTCAGTTCATAGAGTCTAACAGTGTTCTTCAGTACGTAAGGACGTTACGAAGGTTCCTATTTGAAGTGTACTGCTATAAGTTGGTGTTCCTGCCGTGAAGCAATGTAAGTTGCAAACAATAGTGGAATCCTTTACCCTAGGTGTGGCCCCACAGATGTAGGCTTGTTGGCTGAACTAGATAACCAATTTCTATGTGACATTTATTTACTGTATTGCATCTCACTTACCACTACACATCATTCTTTACATTGCTCACTAATTGACAAGGGTGACTCTTGTTATTTTCATTGCCCTTTATAATCAATCTATAATTATTTTTAGTGTTGAAAACAACAACAGGAATAACAATCAAAAGCCAAATTGAGTTCAAACTGAACTATCAATAGAGCAATTTTACTCCATCTACCAAATAAGAACTTATTTGGCGGGACATAACGTAAATAGAAAACAACATTTTCAAGTGAGTACTAGTACACTAAGAATGATTACTTGGCTAAAATAGCCTATTGGGGCTATGAAACAAAGAATTCTCGCAAATCTACCCCTTAAAACTAGTTAAGGATCAATGGGTTCTTGATGAAATGAATAAGGGTGATCAACCACCTTTTCCACTTATCCCTTTATCATCTAGGCTTTTGTCCCTATCCCCTTCTTGGCTCCAATTCTAATTCTAGTTTTGCTTCAATCTCATCTCTTATTCTAGAGGTCCCTAATCAAGATTGAGAATCATTGGTCCAACTAATTGATAAATGATGGGGTCTGTTAGCGGACTCGCAAGTATACGAGATCGCTTGTAGTAATATCCGGAAAGTCCGGGTATCGTCCTCAGGGAATACTAATGGTGGTTGAATTTTCTTTAACACCCAAGTT
>JAJIYU010006457.1:0-20584 GCA_030144865.1 Tinospora cordifolia
TTACAATGAACTTACAATGAAATAAATAGATAAATTTTTAAATATATAAAAGAAAATAGAAATATAAGATATAGAATAGATATTATATAGTATATTATAATATATTATTTATATCATATAAGATACTATAATATTTTATATATAATATACTAACACATCCTTTGAATTAGAACGTACTATAAGGTAATGTTTGGTAACTCTTATTAAAACCTCTTATTTTGATTAGTCTTCTTAAAATAGAGCTTTGAAAAAAAATAGATTGTTTGATGGCTTAATTTTTCTTCTTCTTATTTTTAAAGTTTTTTTTTATGAAATAGAGGAAATACCTCTTAAATAAAAAAAGCAATATTTTTTTTGCTTTTTTGAAATAAGAGGAGCAGAAAGAGGTTTTGATACTTTCTAAAATGAACATAAATTTTTTAAAAATATTCAAAATAGCCTTGTCAAGCTAATTTTAACTAAAAAATTTTGATCTATATGCTCATCAAAATTAATCTATTTGTATTCATTAATCTTGTAATTAAAAATACAACTAACTTACTTGTATTCATCAATCTTGTAATCTTGTAATTTTGTAATTAGCTAAAAATATAACTAATCAGTTATTAACTTTCTATACTATTAAGCTATTTAAAACATTTTAAAATTCAATATTTTTGAAATGATAATATTAAATTAAATAAATTTAAAATGTTGGTTTTAGTAAGTAATAATATAGAAAATACAATTAAATATATATATATATATATATATTCACATCATTAATAAACATATTATGTAATGTGATTAAATTTATAAATAATTTTTTATATAAAACTAATAATTTTTATTCAAATAACCTAAATTACTCATATGATAAGAGAAAAATAAAAGTTTGTCTAACTTGCTTAATAAACACCATATTTTTAAATAAGAGCTTTTTATGTTATTATTATCAAACAATTTATAAAATATAAGTTCTTGTTTAATTAGTTCTAAAATAAAAAGTCTTAATAAATAAGTACTAAATATTTAAGAAGTAAAGTTACCAAACAAGCCTAAATCTCGCATACATCAATCTTATTTTGAAACATTCTAAGCCAACCTCAATGAATGATCTAAGACCAACAAATCTATGCAACATGGTGTATAAAATTATATATCCAAAATTCTTGTTAATAGTATAAGACCTATTCTAGGGAAAATTATGGAATCAACTCAAAATGAATTTATCCAAGGAAGAATAACATCAGATAATATTATTGTGGCCCATGAGATTATACATTTAATATGGAAAAAGAGAAAGCCAGGTAAAGAGGCAATTATAAAATTAGATATTTCGAAGGCATACAAGAAAATTCAATGGGATTATTTGGACTATATTATGGGGAAAATGGCTTTTCTAAACAAGTGGAGAAGATGAATTATGAGGGCATCCTCAACGCTTGAGCGGGCGTTGAGGATATTAAACGCCCGCTCAGCGTTGAGTCAGCAAAAAATTAAAAAAAAAATTACTGCAACGCATTTAATACGTTGCAGAGGGTGTTGAGCGCTCGGTCTTCACCGAGCGCTCAACACCCTTAAAACTTTTTTTTGTTTGTTTTTAAAGGTGATTTGGCATGAACAGACGCTCAATGGGCGCCAGCTCGGTGCTCATTGAGCGTCCGTTGAAGATGCCCTGAGTTCTATATCATTAGTATCCTGCCAAATCAAGCTAGATTGAGGCTTGTCAGAGGTTATTAAACCTTTGAAAGTTGGCATATTTTCAGCCAAGGAGGAAAGATTCAAACACTTAGAAGGGATAATCCCAAGGAAGACATTGGGTTGAGAAGATCATTAACTATCAAAAGCAAGTTGAGAAGTGTTAATTGAGGCCATTGGATTTGCGTTAGCCACAATATCCAATGCATTGCTTCAAATTTTCCAACAGAATAATGAATCTATTCACCAAGAAGTTTGCTAAATTCTAGTGGAGATCCTTTGGGAGGAAAAGGTACTCATTGGTGTGATTGGCAGACTCTAGCTCAACCAAAACTTCGGGGAGTCTTGGGTTTTTGGAACTTGGATATCCTCAACCTGGCTTTCCTATCTAAGAAAGCATGGAGAATAATTATGAACCCGTTGTCCTACTGGCAAGATGTATAAAAGCAAAAAAATACCATCACGGAAACTTCCTCTCAGGTTCATTAGGCAAAAGGCCATAGGCCTGTTGGCGAGCAACTTTGGAATGTAGGAAGCTAGTAATTGTGGTCTTAGATGGTAAATTGGAGATGGAGGAGGGATTGATATATGGGAGGATCCTTGGATTCCTGAGCCCTCTATGTTTTAAGTCCATAACAAAATCAATGTCTCAGGTGTCTAATGTGCTCCAACTTATCCACTCTTCTTCAAGATCATGGAATGTTTCGGAGTTATCTTTTCAAAAGAAGATGCTAACCATATTCTAAAACTCTCAATTTCCTTGAGCAGCTCTCAGGACAAGTTGGTATGGCTTTACCTATGCTCAATTATAGTTTGCTAATTTACCTTCTACAGACATCTGAAATATGCCTCCTAATATTTCCTCTGTTTCTCCTTGTGCTTTATCGTCTATTCAACCTCAACTCTCTTCATGACTTGTCAAACCTCCCTCTTATCTTCAAAATTATCATTGCAGCCTCTCATATTTTAACACCATTACCTTCCTCTTATACTCTATATCCTCTTTCTAAATTTATCTCCTGCGACTGTTTCCCCCATCTCATAAATTTTTTATTCTTCCTGTTTCTTCGAATTTTGAACCACAATACTACCATCAAGCTGATAAATCTTCTAAATGGATAAATGCTACAAAAGATAGAGTTCGCTGCTATGGAAATCAATCATACTTGGTACATTGTTCCTTTGCCTTTTGATAACCACTTCATTAGTTGAGTAAATGGGTTTACAAAATTAAATATAAATCTAACAGTTCCATATAAAGTTAGATTAGTTGCTAAAGGCTATACTCAATAAGAAGGTTTTGATTTGGTAAAACTTTTTCTCCTATTGCAAAACTTATTAAAATTATGTTGCTTTTGGGTTTGCTACAAATAAAATTTGCAGTTTGTCAATTTGATGTCACCAACGCTCTTCTTGATGGTGATTTGCTTGAAGTCTATATGGATTCAAGGGCTGCATTAACAACAATCTGTGTAAATGGAGTGTAAGATTCATGAATAATAATAACAATTTTAGTGTTCATATATTAATACTATTAACAGCCTTACACACGTTCAAAATTATAATTCATACAAAACAATTTTAATTATACAATAATTCTAAACATTGTAATACTACTTATTAAAACTTAAAATTAATTAGTTTATAATAAATTAACAAATTTAACTTTCTATTAAAAACTTAAAAAATTATATTAAAGAATATAATAAATAATTATAAGATAATCAAGATCTAAAATTTTACTAAAATTATTTACATAAATTATTTTATAAAAACTAAAATTTAATTATTAAGTAATTAAAATTCCAAGCATTTATTAATCATCACCAAAAATCCCCCAATATCAAAAATTTGAAAATGCATCCTTAGCCCAATCCCCAACCCATTGTCCCAATCAGAATCTATCACTAATAGTATCATTAAACTCACAGAAAAAGACCATCGTCAACATCTTAATTGCTCTCCTTAACCACCTCCCTCAGCAACAACTCCCTTGAAGAGTAGATCGAGAATTGCCTCTGACACGGCCACCGGTGACCAGACATCCCAGAAACGTTAATTTGTAACAATTGCGTCCATTCTAAGAAGCTATACAAGGGTAACATGGAGCAATGCACACAGAGATTCAAATCAAAGAAAATTCTTGATTGTCAGACACAAACGAATTACAACTTGACCAATAGAAAAAACAGTGTGTTTTAACTTTCATCATCTACCCCCCACCCCAGAAAAGGTCAAAAGCAAGAAGGAAAAAAACAAAGTACCTATACACTACTAATAGTATCTCAAAACAATCAAAACCTGTCATTAATCTGCTAACGCTGTAACCAAACTAGGATCCCTAATCATAACTAAATTTATAATTTTTACAATTAAGCGCGTTCACCACGGATTCTCCTAGCGAGTTGAATGTCTTTGGGCATGATGGTGACCCGCTTGGCATGGATGGCGCACAGGTTTGTGTCTTCGAACAGACCTACCAAATACGCTTCTGCAGCCTCCTGAAGCGCAAGCACTGCGTGGCTCTGGAACCGCAAATCCGTCTAAACAAAATTTTTTAGGGTTAAAACGAGCGTAGATATTAAGAACAGCGTATGAGAAAGAAGAAATGGAAGCCCAAACCCTTTTAGAGTTGGAGGTGAGGAATAATACCTTGAAGTCCTGAGCAATTTCACGGACAAGGCGTTGGAAAGGGAGCTTGCGGATCAAAAGCTCGGTGCTTTTCTGGTATTTCCTGATTTCTCTGTTTAAGTTGTAAAGAACGTGAAGGGAAACCAAAAATTAGGGCACGTGATAGGCGAGACAGAGGGAAGGAACAGAAAGTGAATGATGATGAAAGAAAATAGCAAGTCTACCGAAGAGCGACTGTTCCAGGACGGTAACGATGGGGCTTCTTGACTCCACCAGTCGTCGGTGCCGACTTCCTCGCAGCCTTCAGAGAACCATATCAGAATCAACTCAAAACTTAAGAAGAAATAATTGGATCATCAAATAATCATTTTTGCCAAAAACCTGAAACTTGATCAACAATCGCAAAAAGAGAAAGAGAGATAGAGAGACAGACAGACAGAGATCAGACCTTAGTAGCAAGCTGCTTCCGTGGAGCCTTTCCTCCGGTGGACTTTCGAGCGGTCTGCTTCGTACGAGCCATTGCACTTCAAAATCAAATCAAAACTCAAAAAAAGGAAAAATCTGCGAACCACAAACACACAAAATAGATCTAATCTCAGAAATTAAACAAAACAAATTGTTCTATAAAACAAAAACAACGACTCGAACAACAGCAACCATCAAAATAATTTACCTAAAAGGCAAGAAATTTGTTCAATCGAAAGAAAGATATGTAAGTACTGACGTGAGAATTAGGGTTTTAATAATTTAGGCGGACGGTTTTCAAGTTTCGTTCGAAGAAGGAAAGAAAAGCAAAAAGGGGATTTTGGAACCCAAAAAAAAAAAAAAGGCGCGATCCGTGTGCCCTGCTCTGATTGGCTAGTTTCAACACTACAAGGATTGATGGATTACACATTACACTACGCGGCCACGACTTGAGGTTGCGGGTCATGCTTTCCAGTTTCCACGCGCTTCTCCGACATTATCTAAATGTTCGTTTTTACCTTGGTCTTATTAAATATTCTCTAATTTGACCTTTTCCTTCTCAGAATGCCATTTCGACATTAAATATTTGTAGTTATTTCCAGGAAAATACACCTCGAAACATATATTTGTAGTCATTAACATTGAAGTGGGCTACATTTGTTTAAGAAATTTCTAACCTTTTACATTGAAAATGGTGTAATTTTAATATTGTTTTAATGCAATTTTAACACTAAGCAATAATTCTCATCATTAACTCATTTACACTATTTTTAATTTTAACTCTAATATTAATATATTATTATGACAATTTAAAAATAATAAAATAAAAATTCACACCAAAATAGCATGGGTGTTGCAATGTCATTCTATATGCATGGTGTGGTGAACTGTATCATATTTGATATAAAATTTGGCATTAGGTTAATTTTTAAATTCAGTTTTAAATCTCAAACCTAATGTTAAACTAACATTAATTTGGACATTCTCTTACAATACAAAATTATGTTTTCAAATGTTAAAAAATAATGAAAAATTATTTAAAAAATCTTTTTTTTCAATTCTGAAAAAATAATAATAATAATTTATAAAATAATAATTTTTTTTCTTTAAGGCTTCAAGTTATCATTTCATTCTAGGCCTCGAAATACTTAGGATTGGCACTGTTTATGAGTTGATATAAATAATTATAAATCAACAAAACAATATTTCTTAAATTTTAAATTTTAATTACTTCAATACCATTAACAAAATTTACAGCTAATCAAACTTTTCAGTAGTCTTGTTATTCACAATTACAACTGAGCTTTTTGATTATTTTTTAAAAAAAATTGAGCCTAGAAATTCCCTGAAGTCAGACCGATTTAGGATATTACACATTCAAAATCCAATGGTTGTTATTTATTTATCTCAACTTAATAAAGTTTTTTTTTTCTCAATCATTATGGACTAAGGCTGCATTTTTATCATAGATTTTAAAATGCGTTTTTTTTTTAATTTCTTAAACTAAAGAATAGAAAACAAATGAAGTTTGTTTGTCCAAACAAATTATCTTTAATAAAAATTTTAAAACTTTCCTATTTTTAAGAAAATAAAAACGTATTTTCCAATATTCAACCAAACTTTGTCCTAAATTCATCAACTTAACCAATCCAACCTTATTGAATCAACTAAACTTTTTAAATTAATTTAAAATAGATTAAATAGTTTGGGGACTTTAAGCCCCTTAGCAATAAATATGAAACTTGGAATTAATTAGTAAAATCTTATGCCCGGAATGATTGATTGAGATATATAAAAAGTGTTTAATTTGAGAATATTACAAGAAATGACACGTCACAGTATTTTTTATTTTTTTGCTTTAGAATACTCATATCCTGAAGAATAAATAATTAATTTACCTAGTCAAAGCAATTTATGTGAAGTAGTTTAATACATTTAGCTTAGATTAAATTCTTATATGTTCAACTCAAATGTTTTTGGTTAAAGTGCTTGTTGGATTATTAAAAACTCAATTAAACACAATCTAATTTACAAAAAATTACTTAAAAAATAAAATAATACTCAATAACAATCTTAATGTCTTATAATTCACATTAATGCCTTATTTAATATAATATTTTTTTTTTGTTTTATTTACAATATTTTATCCTTGTTAATCATTTTGTATTTTTTTTTTTTCCTTTTATCTTAAATCATGTGATGCTGATCATGACATGAATATATGAAATATTCAATTTATTTATTTACATTTAAAAATTAATTATTTTATTTTGATTTAAAATTATGAATCTATAATTATAGCTTAAACTATTGCTTGGACAGAGTTGAACTAGCGTTTAAATTGGGTTGGGTTAGATTTTAAACCAATACACTCCAACACAACTTACACACCTTAAATATATAAAAAAGTCAGTTAAATATATTTCATTTAGGTTAATTGAGATTAATCACAATTTAAACTATTTTAAGGACTAAATGCGACAGACTTTCTAATATAATTTTTTCTGTAGCTAAGACCTAAACTTGAGTTATATAATTAAGGGGCATGGACTATATGTGATCTAACTAGTATCATATGTTATCCTAATTATTGATTTTTGTAGATTATCCATTACTTTTTATTATGATGTTTGATTGTGTTTGATTGATGAAAAAATTAAAACTTTTTTGAAAAAACTTTAATTTTTTGAAGAAGATTTTATTTTCTCCTAAAAAATGAAATTTTTTTCAGCCTAACAAATTTTCTATGTTTAAAACGCGAGAATACAAAATTTTTTCATATAAACATTTTTTATACATTAATTTAAAAATAATTACCTTTAATTAGCTTTTAGAAATTTTTACATTTTCAATCATATAATGATGAAAAAAAATAATATTAATATTTAAAAAAATATTTGATGAAAGTAATATTTTCTTTAAAAAAAAATTTCTGAGCAACCAGTCACGGACTTGATCTTGACATCAACGTATCATTCATTAATACACAGAAGACGTTGAAATGCAACCCAAAAATAAAAAAATAAAAAATGACAGCCAGGAGAAGATAAGCTCACTGGGTACCATAAAAGATTTTATCCTTGTGTGCAGTCTGTGGAGCTGCCTGCGGTCCTACCCCATTCAGATTTATAAGATAAGGGCAAATGCTATACGTTAAGTGCTTGATACAGATCGAACGTTCAACACTTTGAATTTTTTTTTTATTTTTTATTTCTTTTTTAATGACATATCTACTATGTCATACGCTCAGTGCAAAACCAAGCATATAAGCATAGCGGATACTCTAGGTGAGGGGTTTTTTTTTTTTGGGTCAAGACAAGCATGAAGAACCCCACCAATACTATTTAAAATTTTTTATATTTATTTTTTTAAAATTAAAGTAACTTTTATTTAAAAAAATAACTTTTATTTTAAAAAAAGTGTTTGCACTGCCAATGATGCAAGTGTAAAAACTATTTTAATCTTTTTTGGTGTTGAAATTTGTTTATAAAAAAGAAGTTAAGAACATTTTTTTTAAATAAATAGATGGTCATAATGATAAAAGATATAAGTTTTGACTGGAGATGATGTAAACTCACTATGACATTAATTATATAAATTAAAAAAAAAACCTAAAGAAATAGGAGAGAATTAAACTCTAAATTTGAATTTGATAATTTATTTGTGTACCATTTATTTGTTGTCGCAGTCATGTTATTTTTAAGAAAATTGCTAATTTTTTTAATTTCATCAAAATTAAATGAACAAGGCAAACATAATACTCCTAGAAAGAAAAAAACAAATATTAAGAATACAAGAAGTATACAGTTATTTTTCTTTTTCTTCTTCTTTCGTGTCCTGCTCTAGAAATGAACTAAAAATAGACTCTTTAACAACTAAACTAAAGTGATTATTTTTTCTACATATTATACTTCTAAAATTTTTAGATGCTATCTACTTCTCTTCATGTAATTTCTTATTGAAATGGTCATTAAGCAAGCCCAACACTAATTTTTTTAAAAAAATAAAAAGTAAATTTTAAAAAAGTAATGCAATTTGGAACAATCCTTCCTATTCTTCATCATTTTGTTACTACTCACAATGCTATCGATTGTTGTCGAGAAACGCTGCATCAATAATTTTTTGATCTTTGAATCTCTTCATCAAGAATATCCCTTAGGATAACTATCCCCAACAACAATAAACATGAAAATATTTTTTTTATGAAAACGTCATATGAAAGGTCATCATTGATGAGTATTGGTATTTTTTTATAAATATTTTTTAAAATTTGACAAATATTTATGAAAATATTTCTAAAAATTGGTATATTTTTTAAATTTCCTGCATGTTTTATTATTAATTTTTCTTCTTCTGCAATTTACTTTATTATTAATTTTTGTTTGTTTATATTTGTATTTCTTTAATTTTTAATTTTTTTATCTTTTAAAATTGAAAAGAAAATCGGATTGGTCAATTTCAATCTTCAAGTTTCAACCCGTTGCAACCCTGGCCCCACCCACCACGTTAGCGTGAGTTGGCAGTGTTTGAGTGCGCTCTCGATTTCCATATTTTTTATTCAGCGCGAGACTGTCGTTGATTGCGCTGCTCAACTGTTTTTTCTTCTTCTTGTGTTGCAGAGATTGTTGAAGGAAGCAGCTGCATTTCAGTGTTGCTTCTTCATCATCTCTACACTAGCTAGCCGTAAACAAAGGAGCTGGAGCGTGCACAACGACCAGCCCAAATAAGCAACCAGAAATCACCGAAAATCAGACACAGAACACCTTCATCACACAATCACAGCTCCGGTGACTCCGATAACCACAAAATGCTCGTCAAACGGGACAATCGCAACGATAACAGCTTCCGAAAGCCTCTTCTTCTTGTTATTTCCGTTCCTCTTTTGCTTCTTCTTCTTTTTGCTGTCTGCTTCCTTCTCTTCGTCTCGCCTCCTTTCTCTTCTTCGTCTTCGCCTTCTTCTGAGCTCCACCGCGACGCACGCATTACTGTTCGGAAGCTTTCACAGGCACGGAGCTCAGTTTCGGCTAACTCGTCTTACGCTGTTATTTTCGATGCCGGCAGCTCTGGGAGTAGGGTTCACGTCTTCCATTTTGATCAAGACCTGAATCTGGTTCCTATTGGAACTGATCTCGAGCTGTTTCTTCAGGTACTTTCTGTTAAGAATTTTTTGTTATTTTGTTTTCTTGCCGAAATTTGGTTACTGATATTAGATAATAGTCGTCTCGAAACAATGATCTTGTGCTTGTAATCTTTGAAATTAGCCTGTCTGATATTGAGCAATGTGAGTGCGTTTCTGTGAGTTCAGGTGAAGCCGGGTTTGAGCGCGTATGCGAACGATCCGGAGCAGGCTGCGGAATCGCTTAAGTCGTTGTTGGAGGCAGCGGAGCGAGTTATTCCTGAGCATCTGCGAGGAAATGTGCCCGTTAGAGTCGGGGTAATTCGATTTAGTGTTGTAGTTTTGTTGAGATTTGGTTTAATTAATTGTCTGAGAACTTTGTTGTGATGTGGCGTTGATTTATATCGCTTGTTACATAGGCGACGGCAGGTTTGAGGCAGTTACAAGGAAATGCATCTGAGAGAATTTTGCAGGCGGTAGTAGTTTGCTCTGATCTCCTCTTGTATTTGATGATGATGTTGTTCTTCTTCCTTGTGTGGAAGGAACCTGTAAAGAAGTTCCATTGCCACCACTTGATCAGATGATTTTGTGTTGCACAGGTTAGAGATTTTTTGAAGGATAATAGTGAACTGAAATCCAAACCTGAGTGGGTCGCTGTCCTGGACGGAAATCAAGAAGGTGCTTTTCAATGGGTAAGTTGGGAATCACTCAAATAACATTGGTGTCCTTGTCCAGAAGAGGGACAGGCACAGTAATTTGCAACTTTTAAGCACTTTTTCATTAAGTTTTGAACTGTAGTTTGCTAGTATTATGAACCCCTAATTGGCTTAGCCATTTAAATTCCCTAGATTTAATTACTTTGAAACGACAGTTGGCTTTTGAAATTTGGTATTATTTGCAGTTACAGCCTGAGATTGGGTTAAAATGTTAAAACATGTAAATCAGCTAAAAATTAAAAAAATATTTATAAAAATAAAATAACTGATGTATGTTTGATGGAGTAAATATGTTGTAAGTCTCCTGCTGAGGTTTGCCAAGTAGAATCAAGTGAAAGAGCTCCTGCATTTTTTGACACGTCTCTTGATTGATTTCTTTACAATGGATGTATCCAAATTTGAAATAGACATGATATTGGAGAGACCACAATCAACTTCTTTTTTCTCAAAACAATCTTATGATTCCATCCCTCCAGGTGATCATTAGATGTCAATCAAGGTTCCTCAAATGGACTTTCTGATTCAAAAGTGTTGCTTCCACTGTTCTTCTTTAGCATCAACTGCATTCTTAGTGATTACTTCTAATGTTCTTTTTCTGTTGTTATCTCTGAAGCCTATTATAATCCAATTGGGGATACAATTCATTCTATGTCTTCTCTTTTATGACATTTTTTTTCGTGAGCACTTATAATTTTTGTTGCACCAATAAAGACCCACTAGCTTCTTCCTGTAATATTATTGCCCATGAACTGAATGGCGCTGCCTGTTCATTGTTTGCTGATGCAGGTGACTATTAACTATTTACTAGGAAATGTGGGGAAGAAATTCCCAAACACAGTTGGAGTAGTTGACCTTGGAGGTGGATCTGTCCAAATGGCATATGCTATCTCTGCAGAGGATGCAGCTAATGCACCAAAGCCATCCGCTGGGAAAGACCCCTATATCAAGGAGTTGTCTCTCAAGGGAAACAAGTATCACCTTTATGTTCACAGGTTCTGTTTTCCCTTACAAATAGATCTCATGGCTTCCTGAACTCATAACTTGGGCTTGTTATGTTGTTGCACCTCATTATTGTTGCTTGGGTTTAGAGGTTCTGGAATCTTGCACATTTTTCTTTAGAGGGCATCCATGGACTCTAATCTTTAGCCAGTAAAAAAAAAATATTTCATTGTCATCCTGTCTCCATTGTCTGCCTGTATTTTGAACAAGTGTTCCTAACATAATTTTTGTCTGTTGTAGAGCAGTTATTTGCTCTATGGTTTATTAGCTGCACGGGCAGAGATTTTAAAGGCTGTGAATGGCCCTGGCAGTTCATGCATCTTGAACGGCTACCATGGTATGCCAAGTCCCCCTTTCAAGCTCAAGTTCTTTGACAATGTATGGAATGGATTAGAAGTGTTTTTATATGCTAGTTATGAATTAGATGCTCATATGTAGTAGTAGTAGTAGTGCCACTAGGTTATAGCGGTTGATGTACTGTTTAACATCAATTATTTTCTTTTGGAAAGTCATTTTGACAATATTCCCTATTATACTATCCTAAGGCATTTACTAGAGCTGTTTCTCTTGTGTGGTTAAGAAAACTTGTTTCATTTGCTAAATTAAAGAATGCAGAACCTCAGCCTGTACCATTTCTAAGTTATTACTGCATGCTCTTGACTGGTTTAAAAATTAAATTATAATATTCATTGATACTTATATGACCGCTTTTTTACTCTTGTTCTCCACTTCACAACTTTTTTTTCCCTTCATAAACTTGTGATGTGTACATTAATTTGCTTCCCCTCCAATTCCCTAACATTATATGTTACTTCTCTATAGGATCTTACAAGTATGGAGGAATTGAGTATGAAGTATCATCTTCTTCATCTGGATCCAACTTGGGTAGTTGCAGGAAGGAGTGTGTCCTGGCTCTTAAAATCAATGAGACATGTACACACCCTAAGTGCACATTTGGTGGAATATGGAATGGTGGAGGAGGTCCTGGGAAAAAGAATCTTTTTGTTGCCTCGTTCTTCTTTGACAGGGCTGCTGAGGTATTTGCTTGCCCTTGATCTAAGTTCCAAAAAATTGTCTCCCACTTACAATGGTAAAATAATTTACTTGCAATATATTTTCTTGTCTGTAATCTTTTTTTTTTTTTTTTTTTTTTTTTTGACATAAAACATACAGGCGGGTTTCATAGATCCTGGGCAACCTGTGGCTAAAGTTAAACCTGTTGACTACGAGAATGCAGCTAGATACGCTTGCGCCACAGAACTTAAGGATGCCAAAGTTCAATACCCACGTGTTGAAGCGGATAACCTGCCATATATATGCATGGACCTTGTGTACCAGTTCAGTTTGCTTGTAGATGGTTTTGGTAAGCTTCTGCAATGGTCTCTTCTGTTGCCTCTCTACTGCTGCTGGTATTGATATAATGCATGGATCTTTCAACTCTAATGTAGTTTACCTTTGCTGCTGGAATTTTATGTGTGAGCAGGTCTGGATCCACAGCAAGAAATCACTCTGGTTAAGCAAGTGAAGTACCATAACCACCTTCTTGAAGCTGCTTGGCCACTGGGTAGCGCCATCGAGGTTGTCTCGTCCCCATCTATAGTCGAGATTAGTCCGGTTTAGCATTGCACGAGAACTGTACTGGGTCTATTGCCCAGATTAGGAGGGATTTAAGAAGTCTCGTCTGATTGATGTTCACTTGGAACTCTGGATCACTCTATTGGAAGAATAAAGGGTCAAGTTGTTTCACTAATCCCATTTTCAACTTTTTTAAGTGAAAAAAAAAATCCATAGTAATTTGGATATTACAATTGAATTATAAAGTTCAAATAACATCAATATAGGTCATAACATGTACAAAAAACTAATAAGTTTAAATTTAAAGTCATAACATGATAGTACAATTATGAGACCGCATCATTAAATGTAATAATAATATTAAATTAACCTACTTGATTCAGTGACTTTATATTGATTGTGATTTTTTTAAAAATTTTGTATCATGCGCTAAAATTATAGTTTTCAATATTCAATTTGGTTTTCATTATAAAGTTATATAATTATAATTAAAATTTTTAATTGATATGATAATATGGAATGCGTATGTAAAATAGATTAGAATAAATGTGTGTGAACTTTAAGCATTATGAAAAAATAAATCCATTAAATTTATTTATTACACATTAATTAAACAGATCAAATTTGGGTTTACTATTACAACATAATAATACAAATAAATAATCAAACTTCTACCCTTAGTTGTTGATATGTTTGATATTAGTCTAATGGTTCCATTAAATTCTATTAAATTCCACCATGGCTGTTTATTACACATTAATTAAACAGATCAAATTTGGGTTTACTATTACAACATAATAATACAAATAAATAATCAAACTTCTACCCTTAGTTGTTGATATGTTTGATATTAGTCTAATGGTTCCATTAAATTCTATTAAATTCCACCATGGCTGTACTAGGCCTATGATTTTTTATTAGCCAGGTGATGAGAACCCGGAATGTCTCTTCCTCAAGTTAATGCAGAGTCCTATTCAATCGTTCTCAACAATGGTAAAAATATGATCGATACCAATGTTATTAAACTCACCAAAAAATACAACATATTTTTATGTATACGTAAAATACCTGGTCATAAAAATAATTATACATAATTCAAATATATAATTTGTAAATTGAATGTAGAAAACAAACAAAAGACAACTGAATAGCTACGCATACTTGTGATGTTCTGTCTTGGATAAGCAATTCAAACCCAGATTCCATTGTCCCTCATGATCTTGTTTGATCACACCAACAAAAGAAGCAGGCACGCAATCAAGAGATCCAGGTACCAACCTATAAGTGGCTTTTATCTTGCTTTGCAGAACAACTAGTGGCTTGTTGCTGTTGCTGAGGTGGCTGCAACTGCTGCTGGCCGGGTAGTGATCGCTGTGCTTGGTGTTGCTGCCGTTGCATTTGAAACATCTGCTGCTGGGCATTTAGTGATAGTTGTTGTGCCAATGGATTTGACGGGCGCCCACCTTCCCCTCCCAACTCCATTGTCGCTAACTTCAGCCGCTGTACTTCTGCTGTCAATGCCTCATTAAGAGCTGCCATGTTTAGAAGAGAAAAAATAAAGAAAAAAAAATGAGAAGAATTACATCGAATTTAAGTTATTGGTATACCTGCTGTGTCAAACTCATGTCTACCTAATAGCAAATAGCAATATATGCATATATGTGAATACATAAATGTCAGAGTTATAGACTTATACCTAATAGCAATATAGCTCTTTAGGTTAGTCTTCCTTGAATTTGTTATGAGATGCATGAGCCAATATATAAAGAACAAGAGAAATAATCCACATTGTGAAGCTTATCAAAAAGACAGTGAAGCTTACCAATAAGACAGTGAAATTCTTTGTTCAAAGGGAATTAAAAACAACAAAACAACAAACACTAAAAGCCGCAGCTGCTAGTGAAGACAGACAACAAGATAGTGAAATTCTTTATATGCTTTCCTCCCATGATGTTTCTTCATAACATAGACATAGACATGTACATATATATTTCTAGGCCTCAATATAATTTATGATTTTCACACAGGCCTATAATTGAGTCCATCCTAGTCTTACCATTCATCCAATTTGATATCCTAATGCATGCTAATAATTCGACAAGGTGATTCTAGACATACCAGCATCCAGTTCAACAAAATGATGTTAACAATTAATTGCATCTTGTTATAAGAGAATAACATATCTATGAGGTTTTCAATTCAAACATAATTAAAACCAGGTTAGAACTTGTGCATATAAATTTGGATTGTCCTGTATATTTGAGACAACATTACAAATATATAAACCATTTCATTTTCCCATCAAATAGTGAAATTTTCCTACCAGTTTAGCATGAGATATAAATGAATCATACTGCTAATAACCTTTGGACTTGAGAAGCATGTTTTTAAACTTGCAACATCAGCAATTGCTGGATGCAAGATCCACAGTAGTCTAAAAGATTTGTACCCCGAAATTCATTTCCATTCAAAGCTTACTAACCTATGCAACCACAACACAACACGTGAACCCTAAATTATAAACAAATAGTGATATGAAAAAACTTTTATGAGAACAGATTAAAAGAAATTATTTAAAAAAAATAGACAGCTCTTTTGTTGACTAAACCCAAAATCAAGAACTATTTCAAAAGACACAATTTGAGTTATCAAAATGTCAACTAATGAACAGATTGGATGATTCTCCAAGCTTAATTATACAACAAAGGTAATGTTTATCCAAATTAATACGAATGCTAAACAACCAATATACACAAATTCAACAATCAACTTGGGATACAAGGCATGTAAAGAGTAAGATATCCCTTGGCTAGTCCCGAGTTATTACGTCAGGAAAAAGCCAACACAAAATCTTTAAGGAAAGGTGTTTCCAATAAATTATCCTTCCTAATGTTTCCAAGTTTGGAAGATGGGACAACTATGACATTCTATGAGTCCTCATCGAAATGGCACACTTGTCTTGCTCCTTCTTACATCATCCCATTTCCCTTTGCCACAATGTTCTCCAGGAAAAAATTTCAAGAGCTTATTAACAAAGAAGTACAAGAATGTTAGGCTATCAAAAGAGGAAATTCTTTCCTGTGTAACAATTTTAATTGAGTGAAGCAACACAAGTTACAGCCTTGGTAACTGCAAATACAAATACAGATACCAGGTCCTGCATAAGTGAAAAAGTTTCAAAGAAGTCTTATGATAAAAGGGCAGATATATACCATCTCTAAGCTGAGCCTGTTGCTCCATGGCTTGAAGCCGAAACTTCAGCTCATTGTTCTCACTTGTAAGCCCAGCAGAGTCTCTCTGAAATAATTATAGAAGTTTAAAACCAAATCATACCACTCAAAAACATTAAAGTAGGATGATGCAGGGGAGAAGGAAGGCAAGAATTAAAAAAAAAAAGGACTAGAGACCCTATCTACTGACTTGTAATAGTGTCAATTGTGCAGATAATGTTGTTGCTTCCGTCTGCAAAGTCTGCACCTTGTGCTCTAATTCTGATATGTATCTCATCTTCCTTTCCTTGGAGCGGGCAGCTGATTGTCGATTAGCTAATATCCTGAGATAATTAGTTCATTATTAGAGAAAATAATACAAGTTTCGTAATTCATCTAATTAAACATCAAGAGCTCATGTAAAGTGGAGTTCAACAACCTTTTGGCACGTTTTGGGTCTGACATAGCAATCTCTGCAAGTTTCTCATTTGCCATGATCTTTTTCAACTCTGTCCCACTGAACTCACCATTTCCAAAATCTAAATTGAAAGCACTGTTGTTCCCATCCATTGATTTGCTGAGTGGGTTTTGGCCAGTTAGGGTAACAGGAGATGGTGGCAATTTTGGTGATTCATCCCCAAAGTTAGGCAAATTACTCATGAAGCTATCCATAGAAACACTTCTTCGGTGACGATTGGTTGGAGCAATATCCATCACAGCACTTCTTTTTGTTGATTCTTTCTTCTCGGCAGAGTAACTAGGATTCGCCCTCCCCATACTTGTGCCACTTTCATTTACACTGCTTTCAGTTTCATTGTCACTACTATCAGCACCACTCTTCTTTGTCCCACTACCTTTGCTATCCAAATCTTCATGATTTTCTTGACAATTCTTCTCTTTGTTTCCAGGGGAGTTCAAAATATCCATGTTGTCTAAATTCAAGTATGCAGAGAACAGATCATCCATCATTTCCCCATCAGACCTCCTTTCTCCTATCCCCTCTGCATTTTGATCACCATGTCTATCCCAATCAACTTCTTGTTTCACGGGCTGAACAGGCTTTACAATTCCCAAATTCTCTCTAGCATATGCTGATGGGTCGAAAAACCCAACATGATTCTTTGATGGTACAAGGGGCTGAGATGAAAGAAAAGAACCAGAAAAGGCAAGTGGGATGTCACTACTGGAGCGTCTATGCCCTTTCCTTGGAGGAAGACTCTCACCAACCCGGGATGCATTGCCTTGTGTCAGAGAAGACGAAAGGGCATTGGAACCCCCATCTCGATCTTCCATGGATACATCAGGGGAAACGGGGTTCGATATTGAAGTCAATGAGGTGTCTCGATGATAAGGCAAAGGACCCAATGGAGGCAAAGAATCTAAAGAAAAGAATGAGGGCTGGGACAAAGATCTAGAATGAGAAGACCCAGGGCTAAAACTGGGTGGTTGCGCATTTGGGCGAGACACCGGGATCTGCGAATACGGAGAAGCCGGTGGGATGTGTGGGTGCGACGGGGGAATACCAGGTCTCCGGTTATTCTCTGGGCTAAAATTTGGGGAAAAATGTCGTTGTGGTGGACGACTTTGCGACGTATCCAACTGAGGAAGATCAAGTCGGCTCACCGACGACTGTTGCTGCTTTGAAACTAATGAAGGAGAAGTACCAAACGAAGATTGAAGGCGTTGCAGCATCTCACTATTACTACTACGATGCTCATCCCTCTCTTCCATTTCTCTCTCAACCAACAAAAACAACAAGAAACAGTAAAACCGTTTCACTAGACTTCAAAACCAAACCCTAGAGTCTCCGACGACCAATCAAGAACACTGAAACCACCAAATCAAGAACCCAAAAAAAAAAAGAAAGAAAAAAAGAAAAAGCTAAAGCAGCTTTAGCCAACAAAATAAATGGCCTAACATAGACAAAGAAATGAAAACTCAAGAAGCATACTTGGACGAAGTCCCAATCCCTAATTCTCCAGTTGATCGGAAGCAGCTATTTAAAAGAAGGGCCCCAGTAAAATCAAATGTTTAGCGAGTGTGAGTGTTACCAAGCCGGAATCCGACATCTTCAGGCTACAAATGCGACAATGCCGGCCAACCTCCGAGCAAAAAACACGCGTATTCGAACCGTACGAGAATCTCCGGAAAGCTCCTCAACCAGATAGCCGAAGCTTCGCCACCATCTTCTCTCTGTGTCCCTCCTCGCTCTCTCTCTCTCTTTCCTCACACGGAGCGCAGATGCGCCCACCTTTCCTCTCCGTACCTAAAACTCCGCGTTTAGCTAATAAATAATTTATTTTAAAAAAAGCAAGAAATAAAACGTTTTTATTATTCGGGATTCCGCATTTGCAATGAATCTGAATTTCATTTCGAGTGAGTTCTGAAGAATCAATTCATCAAACGTACTAAAAAGGAGTGATATGATTATGGGCAACGGTTGAGATCTCCGGCGTAGGTACGGCGGAAAGCATAGGAGTGGAGGCTCTTGGACTTTAAGCTCCTTGATTTCCGCAGATTGTCTATTTGGGGTCAGCGGAAATTGCTTAACTTGGAATTAAAAGAGGAAATTAGAGAAAGTAGTATTATTATAAAAATATTTTCAAAAAAATTTCGTTTAACTTTCGCTTTATCATTTATATCAATATTTTCGTTTTATTTTTATTAATATCGTGTGCTCACTACACATCTTCCTGCTTCGTTTGTTCGCCGATCCAGCAGAGGTGAGCAGCGGTGAGACAACAAACTGAGGCAAGCGGAGGTGAGCAGTAACAGATCACATTTTCGTTTCACACAGAAGACGCACGGCATGCTGGTTTTTCTTCTTCTTTTCCCTCGCGTGGACACACTAGTAGCTGTCGCTGCTTCTTCTTTCTTTTCTTCCTTCTACATTGCGTAGGGAACGCACTAGATCTACAGTTCCTTCTTCCTTGCACGGACAACGCAGGTTTGGTTTCATTCCTCTGTTCTTCTGATGCTTTCTGGCAGTTTGCAACTAATTTGTTCCGCCACGCACAAACCAATTAGCCCTGGCCACTTGGTTCTCTATGTCATCCAATTGCTCTCCTTGTGCTTCTACCAAAACGCTCTAGTCCAAGAACACCTGATGCAATTCCAACAAGCTCCTCTCTATCTCTCTCACTACTTCTCGCCTCTCCTGAATCTTTGCGATCATGTCCATAACTCTCCATCTCCCTTGCTCCTCGATCGCTTTCTGGATAAACGTCTCGCTCTCTCTAGAAGATATCAACGTCTCAATTGTCTTCTCATCCGCTTTCTCCCCTGTAACCGTGTAGTACCGGCACTCTACCGTCTCTTTGTACTCTGAGGCGATCTTCTGTAGTGCGTTGAACTGATCCATTGAATTTTTAAAAGTCTTTATCATACTGTTGAGAACCGAGGTTCTGGTCCGATCTGATGAAGATCCTGGGCCGGAGTCTGCGAGTTTCCTGCACGTGGCGTTGTCGCAATCGAGAGACTCAAGTCGGGATTTGATGGATTTTGCCGTCTTGAGAGCACGCTGGTTTTTCTTCTTCTCCCTCTTCAACGACATCGCAGCAGCAGCAGATCGCATTGAAGCTCGCCATTGCTGCAACAAGTTCGTTGCCCTCCTATATATGTATAATATACATATTGTATACGAATAATATACCAATAATATACTATATATGTATAATATACATATTATATACGAATAATATACATATAATATACGAATAATATACAGACTGTTACCGGAGTGATGCTCACCGGACTGTTGCTGTTCGCCAGCCGGAGTGATGTTCGCCGACCGGAGTGATGTTCGCCGACCGGAGTGATGCTCGTCGGCCAGAGTGATGCTCACCGAACTGTTGTTCTCCGGCAGACTATTTTTTTTTGTTATTTTTGTAATTAATATTTAATATTTGTATAAAGTTAAAATATTTTATATTATTATTATATATTTTAAAATATTGTATAGAAATGTAAAAAAATCCGAATTAAAACGCGGTTACCATTATGGGCTGAATGAGCGGGCCTGCAAAAAAGAGGTCCAGTGGAGGCCCGAGATTTTAATAGTTTCTTCTTCTCGTTAATCGAATCCCTAATCGATTCATTGCGATGAAGCCTTCACATGAAATCAGAGCCCTCGGATCAAAACCCTAGTAACAGAATCGCGCTTCTCGGACTTTTATTTCATAAACCCTCTATAT